>CM021247.1:19838223-19942088 GCA_010577795.1 Isatis tinctoria | reverse complement strand
CAATCAACATAATCCGGCGGCCGGGACATGCCAGCCGCCCAGGATCAGCCAACATAATCCGGCGGCCGGGACATGCCAGCCGCCCGATATCATACATCATCCTCTCCAAATCAATACACGACGGCCGGGTTCGTCTCGGACTAAACCAGCCGCCCACGATCATTCAACCAGGATCCTTGTACAAAGAAACAGCGTATGGCAAGAGACAAATCTCGAAAGCTTGTTTTTTGAAGTCTCAAAACAAAAGAATCGGTCCAGACCAAAAATCAGGCCGTACATAGCATAAATCTATAAAGCCAAAAACTCAAAAAATAGCTAGAAAGAAAAACCACCGCATGGTTAAGAATCAGAACCAAACGCCTGGGCAATAGCAATATCAGAGATTCCGGGAACAGACTCGTTCGATCCCGATAGGTCAACCACCCCGAGAGAAGTAGCCTCCTCTTCAACGGATCTTCCCTCGGGTACTGAAGCATTGTCATCCTTGCGGGCTGGACATAACTGAGAATCAATCTTCCCACGGATTCGAGCAATCACATCATCAAACCGAACTGCAGATTTATCGAACTCGTTCATCCATGTGGACAATTTCACCTTCTCCTCGTCCAAGCTGGGAGGATCAGTCCCCTGTAGCAAAGCGACAAGTTCAACATTACTCTCTATCTGAGCCAAATCTACGTCCTGATTCCTTGCCTCAGACAAAGATCCAAGGTCTTCTTTCAGCGCATCCAAGAAATCGCGGAATTTGGCAACGGAAGCCTTGCGGCCATCCGCGTAAGCCCGTTGCACCTTCGAATTGCGCGCCGCTTTTACACTGACCATCTGATCCTTCAAAGCCTGTACTTCCTTAGCATGACGCGCATCCTTGGCCTCTTGACGGGTCTTAAACTGCAACGCCACTGATCCTTCCGCACGTAACGAAGCAAGCTCTTTCTCGAGCAATTTGACCCGATGCGAAGATGTCGCTTCAAGTTCGTTAAGTTTCTTCCTCACCAGCCGAGCATCATCCCGAGCTTCCTCAGCACGCTTGCGGATTCCATGGACAGAAGCATCATACGTGCTGATACACTTGTTCACGGAAGACATGAACTGAAATAATAACAGGAAGAGTCAGTATAAAAAAAAAAAAAAGAAAAGAGAGGAGAAGAAAGAGAAAAGGCAAGAATGGATAAACCTTCATCCCGCTCAAGGCCATATCCTCGTACTTCTCAGGCTCATCCAGACTATCACAAGAAGGAAACCTAAAACTAGCATCCGTGATCACTGAAAAACTCCTAGCGGACTGACGACGATTTTTACAAACAGCCTCAGGAAAAGCAAGCCCTGGCGAAGGACCTGTGCGCCGAGCCTCGGGAAGAGAGTTTTTCACTCCGGGGTCAGCAAGGCAATCCGCCTGCTTTTGGCGCAACCGGTTGTCTTCATCACTCAGACCGTAGGTGATCCCGCCAGCCGCCGCTTTATCCTTGGGCAAACGCATCGCGATACTTCGTTCAAGAATAGCCTCCTTCTTCAGAGGAGTGACCACAACGGTGGATACCGCCAACTTATCCGCAGGCCATTCGGGTGGAGGGACGGCTTGATTACCGTCCGTCAATCCCGATCCTGAAGGACCGGCCGCCGTCTTATCCTTAGAACCCTTCCCGAGTTTATTCGCCTCACTCTTCTTCTCCATCTGCCTCCTCTCGCGAAAAGATTGCCTAACCATTATCTTAAGAAACGGAAAGTGCACTCGACAAGAGAAAGAACTCGTGAGGAAAAAGAAGAAGGAAGGATCCATATATATAGTCGGACGGTTCAAGTCCTAGTTTGAAAAGGAATTGAGTCTTTCCAATTCCGAGCCGACCGCCCACGAGTCTTTCATACGAAAAGGAAATTTTTTTCTTTACAAAAAAAAAAAAAAAAAAAGAAGGAAAGAAAAAGGAAATTTTCCCGTTTCGATCAATCCCGATAAAACCTCAGCTTAAAGCTCCTCGTCCTGGACTATGAGAACGAAGAGCTGGGGAGCTAACTGTTGGGGTCGAAATCCCCTCCTCGAAGATTGACGGAACGAGAAGTCAAGGACAAGACCAAATGAAACTTATCCCGAACGTGGAACGGACGAGCTAAGGCAAACTGCCCACGATCCGTCCAGGAAGCCAACCGGCGGCTGGGACATGGCCAGCCACCGGGTCCTCTTTCACCAACGGCCGGCGGCTGGGACAGGTGTCAGCCGCCGGATCTCCCTTCGTCCGTGGCCGGCGGCTGGGATGAGGCCAGCCGCCGGATCTCCCTTCGTCCGTGGCCGGCGGCTGGGATGAAGCCAGCCGCCGGATCTCCCTTCGTCCGTGGCCGGCGGCTGGGATGAGGCCAGCCGCCGGATCTCCCTTCGTCCGTGGCCGGCGGCTGGATGAAGCCAGCCGCCGATCTCCCTTCGTCCGTGGCCGGCGGCTGGGATGAAGCCAGCCGCCGGATCTCCCCTCGTCCGTGGCCGGCGGCTGGGATGAGGCCAGCCGCCGGATCTCCCCTCGTCCGCGGCCGGCGGCTGGCACTTGTCCCAGCCGCCGGGTCTTCATCGCATGTCCACGATCATTTCTCAAGTCGAGACTCCTCATCCGAACATCGTCCAGTTGACCGACCGTCAAACGTTACTCAATGCCCGGACCGACCCGGAGATCATCCGTTTGCATGTTCTGACTCCAAAGACGTCCATAAACGTTCCCCGAAAGACCGTGACGAACGTCCGGCCAGCCGTGGACCAGTCGCCGAGCATACAAGCCAAAGGAACCGGCGGCTGGCCATCAATACTGAAACCGGCGGCTGGAAGTTCAAATAAAAAACGGGCGGTTCAAATCTCGGAAGTCATAAAACGCTGGGAACACTGTTCACGTGGGAAAAACCGTTGAAAAACATTATTCATCCCGAGACAAAGTAAAAAAAAAAAATCGAACTAAGCTTGAACCGAATTCGGATTACTATTCACGGTTCACTGTTCACGGGTCACTATTCATCGGCGGGCGAGATTTGGGTCAGGATGCGCAGACGGATCACGGAAGACTATCGGGCCGAAAATCGGGCCCAAAAAGCTTAGGTCGGCGGTTGAAAGCGAAGGACAAGGTCCCACATCGGAAATCTGAAGTCTTAGCCTCCTAGGATAGTCAATATATATATGTGCGCTCATGTAAGGTTTAAATCCATCCCAGATCCGAGTATTAGGAGTTTTAGCAATTTAAGACTATTCAGCTTTTGCTAATTTCCCTTGTACTTTCGGAAAATATCAATAAAATCTCCCTTTTCATCTTTTTTGCATTTTCGGTCCTTTAGTTATTTATAAATAGAATTTTCGAGCCCCCATTAAATATAAGTTTTGACAGTGTGAGTTTCGGCTCTCACATCGGCTGGTCTGTGCGGTCGTTCGTGTTCTTGTTTGATTGTCGTTCGATCGCATAAATGGATTTGGCTGTTCCATGTTCTTGTTTGATTATTGGTCAGCCGGTCCTGTCTAGTCCGGTTCGGGGGTGTTACAGAGAGAATCGCTATCACCTTCCAAAACCAGCAATTGAAATCGAAAATGAAGAAGAAAAGGAGAGAAGAAAGAAAATCTAGAGATCAATTGAATGAAACTGGATAAGAGCTTCACCGGCTTCCTCCTGAACGAGCTTTTCCCTCCCCCACCGCCTCTCTCCTTTAAAAGAAGCCGACACCGTCAGCGAAACATCCGACAGCTCCGATCTCTGATCCTTCGACTTCCCCTCGCAATCAACTCCGTAATCGATTTTTAGGGTTTGGGTGAGACTTTGTCGAGAATTGGATTCTCTCGACCAACTCTTGGTTGAATCCAATACAAATGGTCTTTCACATGACCAATAAGCTCCTCATGCTTGCTAGATTGAATGAAACCTCCTCCAATTGTTGATTTGAAGTCGGAATCCTCATGTTCCATCTTGAGCTCCATTGGTAGCCTTGTCCGGGTGCTAGGTCTATGGTCCACGCTGGCCAGTTTCCTATCATTACCTCCCTCTTGAAAAAGATTTTTCGTCAAATCTGTTTTTCCTACATCAAAAGGAAAAGAATCAGACACAAGGAATCTAAACAACAAGTGAACAAACTCGTAATCTTTAGAGAAATGAAGTTTTGGAAAGAGACTTCCTTAGAGTATCGAAAACGTTTTCCTTATGCACTTCCAGTTGATGCTGCGTATTTTCGGGTGTGAAAACAACAACCAAATGTTATTTTATCGATCCACGAGGAAAGCAAGAATAGGCACACCAAGAGTACAGGATTCTAATCGAGCTAAACGAATCAAGATTGTTTTTGTTTTTGGTTTTTATAAATAGAAAATAATAAAATCGGTTGTAAAATCGGTTGAAAAGATAATATTAACAAGCGTTAGGTCAAGGAATATCGCAGGAGATTCAGAGCAGCGGATCAAACAACTATTCAGGTAGTGTTTAAGCATAAGTCTAGAACTCAAACATAAAGATAATATCAATCCACTGTCGTGGTATCAATAACTTTGTCTAACGATCTAGAAATCCTAACTGTCGTTGGTACTAGAAATCGTAAACAAGCATTAAGGATAGGTTCAATACGTTCACAATTCTCACTACATCTACTGTCGTAGGTAATGGTTAAATTGCTCACCAATGTTTATTCTAGCAACCTAGCAACTGTCGTTGTCTAAGTTTAACCAAATATCATAAAATCAAATGATCAATTTGATCTAAGCATTAAGAACAACAAAGGTGAAGACATCGATTTGAAATAACCTATTTGTGTTTAACCCTAAAGCTCATGAATCCCTTTGACAAACCTTAACCTAACTAAAGATCTACTCAGACATGATTAATGAAGGAGATAACAACGAGATTATAAAGTTCATAATAAAAACTTGAATAGATAATGAAAGCTGAATATAAACTTATAAGTACTTAATTAAAGCATAAATATAAGAACTGAAAGTAAAGACTGAAAGTAAAGACTGAAAGTAAAGACTGAAAGTAAGACTGAAAGTAAAGAACTGAAAGTAAGAACTGAAGGTAAAAATGATAGAACTTGATTAAAGCATAAATATAAAGCTTAAAACAAACTAAATAAAACTTAATAAAAACATAAACATAAAAACTAAAAAAAAAGACTAAGAGCAAAGCTCTGAAGCTAGAGAAGAGAGGAGGAAGGAGATGGTGTGTTTTGAGAGTGATGTTGTGAGTCTCTTATATAGGCCAAGGTGAGGGGAAGTAGGTGAGACGGGGAACGGTCGTTCTAGGTGGAGAACGATCGTTCCCCTTTGTCGATCCGTTGTTGGTGAGATGTGGTGTTGGGGAACGATCGTTCCGGAGTATAGAACGGTCGTTCTCACGCGTTTTGTCGGCAAGGTTGGTGAAGTGTGGAACGGGCTGCATGGGATGGAACGGTCGATCCATAGATTTGTCGGCAAGGTTGGTAAGGTGGGGAACGACCGTTCCGTAGTGGGAACGGTCGTTCTAGTTGGTCGTTCTGACCCAAGAACGGTCGTTCTCTATGGTTGGTCATTTCCTCGTGTTTTCCATGTCAACTCGACTCGAACATGTCCGTAAACGCCAAACTTCTTCGGAACTCCATAAAATCTGTAAAAGACTCAAAACAAAAGAAAAGACTCGAAAAACCAACGAAAGATGCAAATCAAAACTCAAACCGAATACTAAAAACGAATCAAAATACGTTAAAAACCGATGATATCAACTCTCCCCAACTAAAACCTTTGCTTGTCCTCAAGCAAAACCAGATATTTACAAAAAGGAGAGGTTAGAAAAATGTGTGAAACTCGTAAAACTTATAGGACCACATTTTAAATCAATTGCCCGTAAACCGTATTCGCAAAGTTCAGATCAAACCGTACTTCATTGTACTTCTCCATAACCGTAGTAAATAAATGAAATCTCATATCAAGCAGAACTCAATATTTAACATTCATTATCAAATGCGTGTACTCTCACAAAGGGAATATCTAACATGTTATGGTCTAGGTATTAAGGTTGGTATTTGGTGGCTCAAGTGTTTCGGTTTCTTTTAGTAGTATAAACAGATGCAAATCATTATGCAAAATCACCGTGAGACACAGACCAATTAGGAGGTACACAACTCTCCTTAACTCTAATCCTTCTACCCTTTTTTAACAAGTCACAAATCAAGAACATGATTAATTTCTTTTAACATTTTATGGAATTTAACGATATTACCTAGACTTTCCCGGTTCCTTCCGTTTTCTTTTCTGTAATGCAAATAATTTTTTATTCTTCTTTTTTTCTTTCTTTTTCTTTATTTTTTTTTATTTTTTATTATTTTTTTTTTTTATATTTTTTTTTTTTATATCGGAGAGTGGAACCGGTTAGTCTCTAAGATCTGCATCAAAAGAACATCAACAATGTAAGTTTATTTCTTGAATGTGAATAAAACCTTCTACCCTTTAAAAGTTCACCCTCTTTTGAAACGAAAATTTTCAATGAATATGTTCAAAGAGAGAGACCAAATTTCTAGACACATCCCATGAGTTTAATCAGAAAGAGACCACCTATCTAGACACAATCCTAAAGAAAAGTTGTGTCGGTCCGTATACTCCATAGTTTTTGCACATGAATGCAATGACAGTAAACGAAAATGAGAGGGTTTCAACATGGAAATGGTAAAGGTGTGGTACTAGACTAAGGATAAGTCTAGCCATTTGGAGTTACCAAAGATTGGTAAAAATGATGCAAAGAAAACTCCAAATGTAAAATCCAATACATGATTATCAACCCCTAAGTGAGATAAATTAAGTCCATATTAAGTTCCGATAATTCGATTAAGTTCAGATGATTTGAGAAATTCACTAAATGATCAAGTTATGGATTTTTCTGCGTTTCCAAACTATCCTCAAACAATGCTAAACAGTCCTAAGGCAATGACATCGAACATGTTGCAATTCCAAAAAGTTTAACAAGTTCACACAAATATTTTTTTTTTTTTTTTAGAAAGTATAAACACGCTTAAATAAAACTTAAAATCAAACATAAGACATAAAAAAAAAAAAAAAAAAAAAAAACATGAAACACAACGTTAGTACACAATAAATCCCTCCCCCAGACTTGTTTTTAACCGTCCCGGTTGAAACAAAACTGAAAGAGAAACCCGTAAAATAAAATAAAAGTAGCATAAAAATAAAAATGGATATGACAAGGGTGATAGAAATAACCACAGCTCAGTGGTCGCTGGTGGAGCTATCGGTGATGCTCTCTATCCGTCATCCGCTCAACACTTAATAAAAACCTGCAAAAGCAATCTCAAACAAAACAAGAAACGTAAATAGAATAAGAACGAAAAACTTCACGCTATTTTACATGTTACCTGGTGGGTTGCCTCCCACGAAAGCGCTTGTTTTACGTCTCTAAGCTTGACGTGGAGAGCTGTTTATGCTTGAGGTGGGTCGCTTAGAGGAAAGGATTCCCCTTGTGTGATGGTTGAATCAGCGAGGTACGGCTTCAAACGCTGACCATTGACAACGAATTCTCTCCCCTTTTCGTCCAGCAATACCACAGCTCCATAAGGTCGGACTTCCTTGATTGTAAAAGGCCCAGACCATCTTGATCGTAACTTCCCGGGAAAAAGCTTCAGCCGAGAGTTGAAGAGTAGAACTTGGTCGTTGGGAGCGAAGTTGCGAGCCAGTATGCGCTTGTCGTGGTATGCCTTGGTTCGCTCCTTATAAATCTTTGAGTTCTCGTATGCGAGATGCCTAATCTCCTGGAGTTCGTGTAGCTGCATCATGCGTCTTTCCGAAGCTGGTTTGATGTCATAGTTGAGCAACTTAACAGCCCATGCGGCTTTGAACTCAAGCTCGACGGGGAGGTGACAGGCTTTTCCGTAAACAAGGTGGAAGGGAGTGGTCCCGAGAGGCGTTTTGTAGGCGGTCCTGTAAGCCCATAGAGCTTCGTCTAGCTTGGAAGCCCAGTCCTTCCGAGTTGTGTTCACCGTTTTCTGAAGTATGCTCTTGATTTCTCGGTTAGATATCTCAACTTGCCACACTCGTTTGCGGATGGTAAGGCGTTGCGACCTTGTGTTTTACACCATTCTTGCGCAATAGATTCTCGAAAATCTTGTTGATGAAGTGAGAGCCTCCATCGCTGATGACAACGCGCGGAACACCAAACCTCGGGAAAATGATAGATTTGAACATTTTGATCACCACCTTTGCATCGTTCGTGGGACTCGCCAATGCCTCAACCCATTTAGACACATAGTCAACAGCCACGAGTATGTACTCATTCCCGAAGGAAGATGGAATGGTCCCATAAAATCAATCCCCCATACGTCAAAGACCTCCACTTCGAGAATGAAGTTCTGTGGCATCTCATTGCGCTTGCTGATGTTGCCCTGTCGCTGGCATGAATCGCATCTAGAGATAAAGCGCTGAGCGTCTTTAAACATTGTTGGCCACCAATACCCAGCTTGCAGAACCTTGGAGACTGTCTTGAAAGTAGCGAAGTGTCCGGCATAGGAAGAGCCATGACAGTGAAATAGAATCTCCGGTATCTCCTCCTCAGCCATGCAACGTCTGAATACTCCATCTGGGCAATGTTTGTACAGGTACGGCTCATCCCAGAAGTAATGGCGAATATCCTTTAGGAATTTCTTCCTCTTGTTGCCCACAAAACCGTGAGGTTCTAGATCAGCAGCTAGGTAATTTGCAATCTCTCCAAACCAAGGAATCTGAGGATGTTGGCTGCTTTCGGTTTGGTTGCAGAATTCGGACCGGGCAGGTGCTCGCTGGGTGGGAGCACGTGTTTCCTCAATTTGGAATACTCCGATCGAGTAAACCTGTTCTTCCGGGAGGCTGTCATTGAGTGGGAGTTCCTCATCAATCCTCATCCTAGATAAATGGTCAGCAGCTCCATTATCTATTCCCTTCTTGTCCTTGATCTCCAGGTCGAATTCTTGAAGTAGGAGAATCCACCTAAGTAGCCGTGGCTTAGCGTCTTTCTTGGTCAGCAGATACTTGAGTGCTGCATGATCAGTATGAACTATAACCTTTGATCCAACGAGGTAGGACCGAAATTTCTCAAAGGCGAAGACGACGGCCAGAAGCTCCTTTTCTGTCGTAGCATACTTGCACTGAGCATCATCCAATGTGCGACTGGCGTAGTAGATAACGTGGAGCTTCTTCTCTTTCCTCTGGCCGAGAACCGCACCAACAGCATAGTCGCTAGCATCCGTCATAACCTCGAAGGTAGGCTCCAATCTGGTGGCTGCACAATGGTGCGCTGACCAATGCTCCTTTGATCGTATGAAAAGCCTCAAGACAGTTGCTATCAAAATCGAACTTCTCCTCTTTGCACAACAGCCTCGTGAGGGGTCTAGCTATCTTTGAAAAATCCTTGATGAATCTGCGATAGAAGCCTGCATGCCCCAGAAAACTGCGGATCCCCTTGACAGAAGTAGGTGGTTGTAGGTTCATCATAACCTCGATCTTAGCTTTATCCACCTCGATGCCATCTTCTGATATGCGATGCCCAAGTACAATCCCATTCCTGACCATGAAGTGACACTTCTCCCAATTTAAACTAGGTGTTTTTCCTCACATCGCTGAAGTACCCTGCATAGATTAGATAAACAGTGAGAGAAAGAGTCTCCCACCGAGAGTCGTCCATGAACACCTCCATTATGTCTTCGATCAAGTCGGAAAAAATGGACATCACGCATCGCTGGAAAGTTGCCGGAGCATTGCACAACCCGAATGGCATGCGCCGGTAAGCGAATGTGCCATAAGGACATGTGAATGTTGTCATCTCCTGGTCGTCCGGATGGATGGGAATCTGAAAGAAACCTGAATAACCGTCTAAAAAACAGTAGTACGGATGGTTAGCAAGTCTTTCAAGCATCTGATCAATAAAGGGCAAAGGGAAATGATCCTTGCGAGTTGCAGCATTTAGTTTACGATAATCAATGCACATTCTATGGCCGTTATGGTCCTAGTCGGTATCAGTTCATTCCTATCATTTTTTATTACAGTGATTCCTCCTTTCTTAGGAACTACATGAACTGGACTAACCCAAGTACTATCAGAAATAGCATATATTACACCGGCTTCTAGAAGTTTCATTATCTCTTTTTAACAACATCTTTCAGATTCGGATTCAACCTCCTTTGATGTTCTATAGAACTCCTCGATTCATTTTCTAGATGTATCCTATGCATGCAAAGATCAGGGGAGATGCCAGTAATATCATCAAGTGAATACCCTATAGCCTTTCTATACTTCCTAAGCTCGCATAAAAGTAAAGCTACTTCCACATTATTCAAATCAGCATTCACAATAACCGGGTAAGTAGAGTTTGTTCCAAGGAATGCGTACCTGAGCCCGGCTGGAAGAGTTTTGAGCTCCAGTTTGGGTGCTTTCAATTCGCTCCAAGGGCTGTCTATCGGATCAAGTGGCGGAGCGGGTGTTCGCGGGATTGGAGCGGGTGCTCCGTCTGTTTCTGCCGAGTTCTCCTCATCTTCTAGGCTCATGTACGCCACCATCTGCTCCATTATCTGGCTGGAATCTAGCATCTTGGCAAAGCTGTCGGCATCCTCGCTCAGGAAACCATGCTCTCTTTCAGCCAGAGTTAGAGCGGTTTCAAGAGGATCCGGGCATAGAAGCTCTTCAGCTGCCTCATCATATACGTCATCCACGCCTTCCACAGTGAAGGTTTGTCCATCCATCATGGTTTTCCAACAATTTGTCCATCTCGAATGACATCACCATGTCGCCTAGCTGAAGGTCAATCACTCCATTCTGTACATCGATTATTGCACCAGCTGTGCATAAGAATGGCCGTCCAAGAATCAGAGGGTCCTTCGGTTCTTCTTCAAGCTCTAGAACCACGAAATCAGCTGGGATGAGTGTGTCTCCAATTCGCACATGAAGATCCTCTAACATACCCACCGGAAGCTTTGTTGATCTGTCTGCGAAGACCAATGAGATGCGCGGGGTTTTGAAATTTGTGAACCCTAACCTTTTTGCCACAGAGTATGGCATAAGGTTGACACTGGAACCGAGATCGCACAGAGAGCATGCGAACGTCATGGGGCCGATCTTGACTGATAAGACGAATCTGCCAGGATCGCTTCTCTTCTTAAGGACTTTGTTCTGCAGAACAGCACTGCACTCTTTGGAGACCGCCATCACGTTTTCCTCCTCAGCTACTTTTCCCGAGACTAGGGTTTTCACATACCGTTTGAGAGCCGGTATCATCTGAACGGCATCCGTGAGAGGCAGCTTCACGGTTAGGTCTCTGAGCATCTCTCTGCATTTAGCATCCTCTAAGTCCTTGCGAGACTTCTTCGGTGGTACAGGGTACGGGACCTTGGGTTTGTATACTCTTGCTTCTGGATTGCTGGCTGAAGTTGTTGGAGTTTCTTGGCTGGGCATGTGCTCGGTTGACGGACCAGTGTGCTCGGTTGTCACTTCTTTTCCTTTTGCCGATCCGGAAGTTGTTTCCGTATTCAATGTTTTCCCGCTCCTTAGCTCGATGGCGTTGACAAACTCCTTCCTAGGTGCTTCAGCTTTTCCAGGCAGAGTTCCTGGTGTTCTTTTTATAGACTCGGCGGTTTGTGCAATCTGAACATCCAATTGCTTCATGTGGGTCCATACAGCCTCATACTTCCCACTAAGATCACCATACATAGTGTCAACTTTGGAGTTGATCTCTGCTGCCGCCTTTTGTTGACTTGCCATCATCTGCTGCATCATGTTCTTCAGCTCGTCTTGGGAGCCGGTTGCTGAAATGAAGGCTGCGAGTTTGTGAAAGAATGGGGCTGCGAGTTTGTGAAAGGTCGCCTTGGCTGATTCCCTCCTTGGAAACGGTTCTGATCAGGAACGAATGGACGGTTCTGGTAGTTGTTGGAGTAGTTGTTGGAGTGGTTCTTCTGAAAACCCATCTGCGGTTGATTTCCTCCTTGCTTAGGATAGACTTGATCCTGCGGATTCTCCACATTGGTGCTCCTGTAGGACAGGTTCGGATGAGTGTTAAAGCCTTGGTTGTTGAAACTGCGGTTCTGCCCGAAGCTCTGTCCCGTCATATAGTTCACCTCCATCTGATCATCCCCGTTTCTTCCTCATAGGTTCGAGCGATAGGTGCTTCCCCATTCTCGTCCACAAAGTGGACTGACTTCTGGTTCTTTTTAGTAAAAGGTTAACCATGGCCGAGAGTTCATCAATCTTCCTGGAGTCCACACTGTTGACCTTCTTTCTGTCATACTCCGGGCTTTTGTTGCTGGAACTTGCGGCTAGGTTGTCGATCAGCTCCAGAGCTCCTTCTTTCGACTTAGTGTAGAAATCACCGTTACTAGCTGCATTCAGGGCGTTTCTGTAGTCCCAATCTACTCCGTCATAGAATGTGCTGAGCAGCTGCTCGTCACTAAACCCGTGGTGAGGGCACTCGCGCTTGTATTCCTTAAACCGCTCCCATGCTTCATTAAAGGATTCGCCGGACTGTTGCTCGAATGAGGAGATCTTGTTCCTCAAGGCTGCGGTCTTGGACTTCGTGTAGAATTTATCCAAGAAGGCTGCTCGTGCACTAGCCCAAGTCGGTAGAGAGCCTGGTGGTAAAGATTTTAACCACCGTGATGCTTTTCCCGTAAGAGAGAAAGGGAAAAGCTTGCATTTCAGGAAATCTGGATGCACACCATTGGAGCCGGTTGTGCTACAGATCTCTTCAAAGTTCTCGATGTGATCCATCGGAATCTCAGCAGGCAGACCGTGGAACAGGTGTTGCTTCACGAGGCCGATCATTTGAGGTTTGATCTCGTAATCTTGCCTCTGGATGATCGGGGTAACGATCGCAGATCGATCCTGGTAGTATGTGTGAGCCGCATCTTTGTCTCCGAAGGCAGGTTGTGCAATGAGTTGCCTCTCTTGTTGCATGCGAAGCTGCTCCATGGCTGTCTGAAGTTGTAGCAGCTGAGCTGCTATGTCTGCTTGTCCGCCCATATCTGAGTTGGCGGTGTCAATTGTTTCTGGTTCTGGAACAGGTATGTTACGTCTCTGCCTGTTCCCTCGTTCTGCTCTTGCTAACTCCTCGTTTGATAAGCTAACAAGATCCTCGTTGTTTCTGCTCCTTGTGCTCCTTGGTGACATGCACCTGAAACACAAAAACAAAGAAGAAAAGAAAACGTTCAGTAAAGTTCTTAGTCTGATAATTTAACCGTAAACCAAAGGTGAAAAATTTGGTCCCCGGCAACGGCGCCAATTTGATGCTGCGTATTTTCGGGTGTGAAAACACAACCAAATGTTATTTTATCGATCCACGAGGAAAGCAAGAATAGGCCACCAAGAGTACAGGATTCTAATCGAGCTAAACGAATCAAGATTGTTTTTGTTTTGTTTTTATAATAGAAAATAAAAATCGGTTGTAAAATCGGTGAAAAGATAATTTAACAAGCGTTAGGTCAAGGAATATCGCAGGAGATTCAGAGCAGCGGATCAAACAACTATTCAGGTAGTGTTTAAGCATAAGTCTAGAACTCAAACATAAAGATAATATCAATCCACTGTCGTGGTATCAATAACTTTGTCTAACGATCTAGAAATCCTAACTGTCGTTGGTACTAGAAATCGTAAACAAGCATAAGGATAGGTTCAATACGTTCACAATTCTCACTACATCTACTGTCGTAGGTAATGGTTAAATTGCTCACCAATGTTTATTCTAGCAACCTAGCAACTGTCGTTGTCTAAGTTTAACCAAATATCATAAAATCAATGATCAATTTGATCTAAGCATTAAGAACAACAAAGGTGAAGACATCGATTTGAAATAACCTATTTGTGTTTAACCCTAAAGCTCATGAATCCCTTTGACAAACCTTAACCTAACTAAGATCTACTCAGACATGATTAATGAAGGAGATAACAACGATTTAAAGTTCATAATAAAAACTTGAATAGATAATGAAAGCTGAATATAAACTTATAAGTACTTAATTAAAGCATAAATATAAGAACTGAAAGTAAAGACTGAAAGTAAGACTGAAAGTAAGACTGAAAGTAAGACTGAAAGTAAAACTGAAAGTAAAGAACTGAAAGTAAGAACTGAAGGTAAAAATGATAGAACTTGATTAAAGCATAAATATAAAGCTTAAAACAAACTAAATAAAACTTAATAAAAACATAAACATAAAAACTAAAAAAAAAGACTAAGAGCAAAGCTCTGAAGCTAGAGAAGAGAGGAGGAAGGAGATGGTGTGTTTTGAGAGTGATGTTGTGAGTCTCTTATATAGGCCAAGGTGAGGGGAAGTAGGTGAGACGGGGAACGGTCGTTCTAGGTGGAGAACGGTCGTTCTAGGTGGAGAACGATCGTTCCCCTTTGTCGATCCGTTGTTGGTGAGATGTGGTGTTGGGGAACGATCGTTCCGGAGTATAGAACGGTCGTTCTCACGCGTTTTGTCGGCAAGGTTGGTGAAGTGTGGAACGGGCTGCATGGGATGGAACGGTCGATCCATAGATTTGTCGGCAAGGTTGGTAAGGTGGGGAACGACCGTTCCGTAGTGGGAACGGTCGTTCTAGTTGGTCGTTCTGACCCAAGAACGGTCGTTCTCTATGGTTGGTCATTTCCTCGTGTTTTCCATGTCAACTCGACTCGAACATGTCCGTAAACGCCAAACTTCTTCGGAACTCCATAAAATCTGTAAAAGACTCAAAACAAAAGAAAAGACTCGAAAAACCAACGAAAGATGCAAATCAAAACTCAAACCGAATACTAAAAACGAATCAAAATACGTTAAAAACCGATGATATCACCAGTCCAAAAACTCATACTGATAATTCCACTGTTGGTTCTCCTTGCTTGCTGTCTTATGAAATCGTCACTGGTTCAGGGTCTCCTTTGGTCTATGATCAACTTCCTTGGCAATACAAATTAGTTTATCCTGACCTTTTACAAACACTAGAGAAACCACATCAAATGTGTAAAACGGATAAACAAGCAACTCCTCTAGTGTAAAGACATCTAGAACAATACTCAGGTTCCTTATATCATCATCTAAAGCATTTTCATAGAGCAGTATTGCACTAGGACACTTATTGACACATAAATCATCTTTTGAACACAAAACAGTCAAAGATATATCATTGCAAGCAAACAGATTGATTCGTGTCAACTCAAAAGATTTTCCAACATCCAAAAATTCAGAATTTCTCTCATTCCCAAGCAAATGACACAATTTCCTGAACCAAAACTTTTTCAAACAATAATTGGATTCTCACATCTTTGGAAAACCTTTTTCAGAAAACATGAGTAATTGTTCTAGCTTTAGGAAGGTTTTAAAAACGTGTTCTTTCAGGAAAATTTTCTCACACAGTTTTAGAATTCAAAATTCATCAGAGAAAATGTTATCACAGTTTTCTCCAAATGATCTCAAATCAAAATTAGAATAACATTCTTCTTCATACCAAAATCTATTTTGTTTAAAGATCTTCTTATGCTTAAACATCTGAAAAGAATGAATTCCACTTTCAAAATCAAGTTTTGCATTGCCAAAATTTCTTAAGTTTTCAAACCCAAATCGTTTCTGAAAAGTTTTACATTTAGGAAAATTTTCAGCAAATGAAAACTTTATTTTTGCTGTAAATGGTTCAAATGTTTTGTCGCTCAAATAAATTTCTATAGAATAACCAAGGCCACAAAATTCATCAAGCAAAACACATTTTGGCATAAATAAATTCTCAGGTTTAAGTGTTTCAAAAGACTGAATAATTTGATCAAAAACAAATCCAAACACACACAAACTTCTTACACATTTTCTACGCCAAAACGTTTTTCTTCGTGAGCGGAAACCAACACAAACAAATCATGAGTTTTTCTAACCATATCATGTTCTTTACAGTGGACATCAGGACGGATTTTGGGACAAGGCTGGTTGGCTGCTCCAAGTCATTCATTGGCAATCTCCTTTGTGATTTTTCTGCATAGATTTCTTCTTGAACCTGTGGAATAAAATCAATGCAACTCGGCAGCTCCAGTTCTAAACAAGTAAGTTCATCACAAGTCTGTTTATTTTCAAGCACAGAATAAAAATCTGAAGATGGAAGATCACACTTATCCTCACAAGAAATCATGCACTCAAACAGCTCATCTTCATATACATCAAAGATTGGCAAAGAGTATGAAACTTCTTCCATCTCTTCAGAGTTATTCTCAGCTGCTTCACCAAACAGGATGTGCACGTCCTTTGCTGTTGGCATCCAGTCATAACACATGAAGGTCTGATTAGCACAAATCTCTGAAGTAGAAGTTTTAGTTTTACCTCTTGTTTCTTGGCTGAGTAAAAACGGTTCTGCTACTGGCTCTTCTTTAGTCGGTTTCTCCTTGGAACAACTAAGCTCCGAGTTTGTTGCCTTAGCTACAGATGGGTGTGTGGTTGTCTTCCTTCTCAGGCTCTCATTCACAGCCTTAAGGGTTTTCATCACTTTCTTCTCAAAGTTTTCACAAAATATTTGGCTGTCAAACCGGTTTTGAAGCTTCCTTTGATCACCAAGGTTGTGGTCTTGATCTGCTTCTTCTCTGGACGGTTTGGATTGATCTCTGCCTTCCCAATTAATCAAACCCATTAAAAGAAAACTGTTTCTTATTTCTAAAAATCAGTTGCTCTTTACCAAACAAGGTTTTAGATGGAGATTTGAAAATGCATTGTTGTGGGATTTTCTCTTGGCTAGATTTCTTTTGAAGACCAAACATCTTAACTTGAAAAATCACTAAACACACGGATTAGCGAAACAAAATTCTCTCACTCTCAAGTGTTTGTTTCCTCTCCCCACAAGTGTATTAACTCACTGATTTTTTTTTCACTCATAGATTTTCCCAAAGTTCCAAGTAAACCAAATCAACTCAACAAGGAATTCCAAAAAAAAACAAAAAGGGAGAAATTAAGAAGTAGAGATAGACAGTTGAATTTTTTTTTTTGCTAGCTGATTAGCCTATCCGCTATAACTGATTTCTCCGAGTTCCTTTTTTTTTTTTTTTGGACAACTGATTTCTCTTGGTTCTATATACACTTTTTGATTTTCGTTTTTGTTTTTTTTTTATTTTGAATCAAACGAGATGAGGATGAACTCAGCTAGCAAGATAGATAAACATAAAGGAATTTTGTGAAAGGTGAGAAGATGAAATAGAGATAGAGATACCAGCAATTGAGTAGCTCTGAAACCAAATGATAGGAATCTCTCAAGGTGTCGACACTCTAAGGTGGTGAGGATAATCCTTGACTTCAATGAAATAGTGAAACTCCAAAGAAACGAGACGGTGGATTGAATGGTCGCACAGAAGCTGCGAAAGACTTCTGATATTCCGGTTGATCCCTTGGATATGACGCACCAAGATGGATCGAAATGGATCGAAGGATCGCACAAGAGTTGCGGAAGGCTCTTGATATTCCCGACTCAATGCCCTAGGATATGACGCACCTAGACGACAAAGAGGATTTATTCAATGAATATTACACACCATGATCGAAAATGAGATAACCTTTAATAGGTTCCAAAAATAACAAAAAGGCTTCCTTTTAATCCTTGCACGAAATTTTGCTTAAAAAAGTACAAAAGTGTCGAAAACTAGAATGAATGTGGTGGTAAACAAAGTATCTCAAAAATAGATCAAAGACTTGACTTAGACTATAAATAAATGTAGTTGAATGACTCTTCAACTCAAAATGACTCTTGATCTTCAAACTTCTGCCTAGCCTTTGTAAAATTGGGTAGTTGACTTCTGAAATGGGCTTCTCTTTTGGACCAAGATTGCATAACAATTTGGTTCATACCTTAGTTCAATCTTATTTGGTCGGAATGCTTCATTGAATGCGCGAATGTCAGAATTCGCGTAACTGAAAATCACCTGAATTATAAATAGCATAACTCCTTCATTTCAACTCCGTTTGATCTGATTCTTCTTCGAGGAGTTCTGTAGTTGATCTGACCACATTCTCCAAGTGGTTTCAAGCGTAGAAACCACGTGGTTAAGAAGATATACCTCGAACAATGAATATATGTCTTTGGTGCTTATCAATCATTTCGAATCGTCGGAGAAGTGTGTAATTATTGTCGGGACACAATCATTTCGAATCGTCGGAAATTTGAAGGTTTCAACCTACTCAATTTCAACACCGTATACGTCAGAAAAATTAAAGGTCTAAATCAAATCAATTCTGACAATGTATACGTTGGAACTTCATAGGTCCTTACCGAGAAAAGAACAAGACAAATTTACGCACTAAAAACATATTGAATGGAATTAAAAAAGCAAATGTTGGGAACAAAAATATATAAATGAAATACCATACGAAACTGATGAAGCAAATATTACAAACTTTGGTTCACATAGTAGGAAGTTCATAGAAACAGAAAATGAGGATAGGAGATATTACACAGCAAAAAAGATTAGATAGAGTTGCATATCGTTGAAAGCTTATGCGACATATTAGACAACATTTGTCACACAAAGAAGTAACAAAAACCTTAACCAACTTGTTGCTGTCACCGGTTGTTGGTTCTGCAGTAGCTGGAGAGGGAGGAACATGGTTAGGGTACATGCTCTGCATAACATTGCTCCAAAATATAGCATTTTAATTTGGGAAGACAAATCATCAATCTTATTGGTTGCTTGGAGCAACTTGGTGAGTGTCTCCAAGTACTAATCTTTGTAATATGGCAAGTTGTTTGCAGCAGAGTGACGATCAATGACATCGATTCCTTCAAATCCAAAACGGCGACCGCGTTCAAGTTGAGCCTCCTAGTAAACAAAAACAGAGTTAAATTCTGAGAATGATATGCACTAGCTAACTTTTTCTGCTTAGTTCTAAATGAAAAGTAAAAGCAGCTGTTTCCATACCGAGAGATAGATGGAATTTATGTCTGCTTGAGTGAGCTCCGTTTCAGGACAGCTCTCTTATCCCTCCGTCAATTGGTTTAGCTTATGCTGCTCAAGCGCCCTGCATTTTTAAGCTATGAACTCAGCTTTTTTGTAAACAAACACCCCATCTCTTTTCCGCTTATGAGTCCTCTCCATGAAGGTTACCATGTCAAGTAGTTCCCCTATTTCCTTGTCTCTCTACCATTGAAGAGAAGTTCCAGTTATAGTATATGTAATGTCTCACATCAGTAGGAAGAAATACTTTGTAAGAGTCCCTTACCATGTTCTCGCGCATTCTGATATATGGACAGGAACCGCATGTGTGCTTCGATATCCCATACTTGCTATGAAGGCTATTATGGTTTTCTGAGTTGATTTTGCTATGCTTCTGAGTCCTCTCCTCAGTCCAATAATTGATAAACCCATCCCATACCTTATCTTTCATCCACTTAGGTTTGTCAGCCTGTTTGCGCCAAAGTAACTTCCAATCGTAAACACGATTTAGCAACCTAGATGAGCACACTACATCGAACTCCTCACGGACCAAGGTGGTTTGAGTGTAGTCCCAGTTGTAGTTTTGCTAATGAACAAAATATATACAGACATTACTAAGAAAAGAAAGTTGATAAATCATCACGTAAAGCACATTTTTGAAATAGAGTTTCAGAATCTTACAGGGAAGGCTATGAACCAGCGTTCTCTAGTCTCTGGTTTAAGTGAAGTCCAATTCGGAGCAGCATCTTGGAAATCATTATCCATAATGGTTTTAACAGAATTTATTACCCCGTTGGTGTATCTAAACCTTGTTTATAAGATGAAGAAGAAGAAAAGAAAAACATGTCAACCGTTCTAAACTCTTTGCAATATCATTTACATGGAAGGCACAGAAGATCTGATACATAAAGCAGATGTTTACAATGACATTGTGAATGAAGGACTTACCAACCAGCACCGTTGGACCTGAGGGGACCGAGTTTGGCAACTTATCTAATGTCATCACTAGTACTGGAAGCATAGGTGGATTTGTGTTGGGGACGGCTTCGTTGTCAACGACTCATATGCTCAAATTTACCCTAGAACCACTCTCCAAATTAAGAGAACAATGAAGTACTTAGGGGTTGAATTCCACAGAGATTCAACATTCATGCAATAGGTTATTGGCTTTCAAATTAAGCTAAACAAGACTAAATGTAATTAAAAGACAGCAAACAAATTCAGAGAAGTCTGTAAATTGATGGGAAAAACGCTAGACTTATGGAATTTCTTTCAGTAAATCAGAATTGCAAAACCAGACAAAATGTTAATGGTTTGATAAAGAATTGTTCTCGAACACAATATTCAAATCAATCAACTTCTGTTACACAGATTTCTATATCTAGATCCTAGAATTCCAAATTCCTTTGCAAATTCTACAGCTCAAACATGCAATAAACTAAAGTTCGATAAGTTCATAAAATCCTTAAAAGAAATTCCTTTGCGAATAAGTGTTTTGCTCATCTAAGATTATTTTCAGGAAATCAATAACACTTTTGTGTCTACTAATTATCCTATGATCTAAATTCCAGGTGATAGCGTTAGATTCAATTCAGATGAAGAAACCAAAAGACTCCAAAACACACATAAAAGACTCAATAAACAGACCTATATCATGGTAAAAAAACCGGAAAAACCATGATATATTAACTCCCACAGACTTAGTATTTGTTTGCCCTCAAGCAAAACGGAAGACTAAACCTGTGGAAGAGGTTTGAAAATATAGGAAGTCACTTATCCTTAGAACACTGAATCAGTCAACACCTTTGTAAGCCACATCAAACAGCACCAACTTAAGATAAAACCTCCATTACTTTCCTGCAGAGTTACAAACTATCCAGATTTCAAACCACAACCCATAAGAGTTATCCAAAATCACCATTGCTGATCTTATTAAATTTTAAGTGCACTCTCATCAAGGGAATATCGCTCAAAAGACACATAGACTCTTACTCATTCACTTATGTGACTTTGTGGACAACCTGCTTCTAATTTCTTTCCTCTCTTTTTTTTTTCACTTCCAATCAGCTGATTTTTTCCTACTAGGGTATCATTTTATTTATTTTTATCGACTGACTGTTTTTTTTAAATAGGTTTCCATGAATCTCAAAAACCAACGGGGTTGCCGCTAACTTCTCAGTCCACTTCTTTTCAACCTATATCATTTTATTTTCTTTTTTCAATGAAGGGAAGAGAGAGGGAAACCATAATCACATACCAATCCTATCAGACCTGAACAAGAAATCCGATTAAAATTATACCAAGCCCCAATAGGAGAAAATTTAAGTTCATTATGTGTAGGCCAGCTTTGGATTATTCAAACACTCAAACAATATGGGGATATTAGTAGATCAATTTACCTTTGGAATTTCCTTTTGGTAGGAACTGCTGTCAAGGGTTGTAGGAATGGTCACTAGAGTGGTTGCTAAAACAGTTTGTTCCAAGTAAAGATCATAGTTCCCATACAACTTTGACTCAATTAAAAGATTTTTGACACAAAAGACTCAACTGACTCCCAAAACAAAATGCAAACAAAGTTAGTAGCAACTTCCCCCAGACTTGAGTAACACTGTCCTCAGTGTTATCAGGCCTGAGTTTAGGGGGGGGGGGGAAACGAAAGAACGAAAGGAAAAAAGTTGGACATAGAACTAAGAATGCTTACCTACTATCGTGGGGAATGTCGACTGACACACACATCGTGTCAACAGACACCAAATGCGAAACCGGACACCAACTTGTGTAAACTTGTGTAGTGATTCAAATGTTAGAAATCCAAATGAAATTCCTAATGTTAACACTGTTAGCACACTAAAACATAAGTGAGAAGGAACATGCATATCATAATGTCACAATCCAATATAGTTCCAATTAGAAAAAAGGACAAACTGGCTCAAAAGAAAAAAGAAAAATGACTCAAGTGCAAGAAAAGAAAAAGGTAAAGAGAGAAAAGTAAAATATCATGTCTCGTAGTCAATGCCATCCATCGGGCCGGGAGCATGGGCGGTAGGAAGTGCTGGTGAGCAAGAACGGCAGCGGTGGCAAAGATGTGAGGTACGGCGAAGTCAGCCTCAGCGGGACATAGTAGCGATCACACTCCACAAACGCCGAACATTGTCAATTATGTACCTCTGTAATGTAGCTGTATCGGTGGGAACAACAAGAGGAGGAGGCTGGGTAAATGGTGGAACTTAATCACCTTCAGCAGCGAACTGTATCATCCACGGCATCGTGAGAGAAGGTACCTCTGTGTAGGAGTGTATGTGGAGCAGCGTGCAACTAATTGTGAGCAGGCTGAAAGCGAAGCTGCTCAGGATCATCCCCTACTGTGGTAAGGGCTCTCTGAGGTAGCTGAATCAGGTGGTCCCTGTGCACGTCTCTGTTAGACCACTGCCACTCACCCTTAATTCAGTGCACGCTCTTTAAATGGTCATGATCCATCAATGATCTCTGAGTGATAATGGTACAGCTGTTAGTCGGGATCCCGCAGTGGTGGAAGCTGGGGGAGAGAAGACTCTCGATACTCTCATACTTCGCGGCGGAGCCAAAAAAAGGCTCGGTCTTCAAGGAGACCAAGTGATGAGCGAAGATAGCACCGAGGCTAACATTGTCCTCTAGAGCAGGGCCGTCGATCTGATTAGCGAGGATATCGCGAAGACTGTAGTAGAGTAGAACAAGCTCGGAAACGCGCATCTTACTTTCCATCTTGCACAAGATGGTTTTCCCACAGTGCGAGCGAGGTAGCGCAGAACCAGGTGTCGTATGTCTGACTGAGTAAACTTCTTCGAATCATATGCCCCATTCCCGAAGTATGACCAGAAAGTCTGAATATCAGGAAACTGCGCCGGCAGTGTGGTGTGTCTGAAACCCAGATGGAATCCATAGATGTTGTAAAGCTCTAGCAATGGAACGGGGTAATGGATCCCTCGTATCAGAAAGGGTGAGACTCCCTCCCGGGCGTTCTTGACGAGCTCGTTCGGGTTGTGAATCCGAACTGTCGCAAGAAATTGACGGACAAGGAAGTGGTAGCAGTCATACTGTCTCGTCGCCATCGTGCCCATCCCTATCTGCTGTAGCAAACGTAGGATCTCATCCTTAATGTCCATCCGCCTCAGAGCAGCTATGTCTGGGAACCTTGTAGAACGGATGTCAACGCACAGCCATGCATTGTAGAACAACGTGTCATAATCGCCCCACTGATCTGTGTTAGGATGATAGAGGCAATCATCAGAGGTGGCGACCTTCTTGTGTGTATCATCCCAAACACGAGCATGAACAACCTTTTTGCCTTCCCATTTGGCCAACGTGGTAGTGCTGTGGGATGGTCTGTTGGAGAAGGTGGTGAATCTGTGGGTGCAGCAGAAGTAGACGCTGCAGACTCCCTTGTGCGTTGTCTCTTACCACGGGTGGTCATCTGCAACCAAAAACAACAAGAAATAACACAGAAATCAGCAAAATTAGTCGAGTTGGGAAACAGCACAGGTGGTGTCGACCGACACCACTCGCGAATGGTGAGAAATGCTTTTGAACACGCACAACGACAGAGTTACAGATATATCATCACTAGCATTCGTCCAGAGCATCACAAGCATCAATAATTCATCTCAATTCCGTCCTAAAACCTCTTCTAAAATCAATTTCCGTCCAGAGTTTTTCTCAAATCCAAATTTTTTCGAAAACATGCTAATCAATCCATGGTAATCACACAAGCAAGTCCAAATCACTCTAAAACAACCTTAAGAAGTTGAATCAAGCAACAAATTGAGTTCAAAGAGTCGGGATTTCGAGTTTACCGAACCTATGGCTGAAACGAAATTGGGAACTTCAGGAGCGTACCTATGCAGATCGAAGGAATGAGTGATGGGTAGTGAAAAAGAACAGAAAATCGACCAACTTGGTGTTTGAATCACTCAATTTTAATAAGATACGCGAAAGATGTGATGAATAAAAGACGAGAGAACAATTTCGCCAAGCAGATGAAAGAATGAAGAGGAAAGAAGAAGAACCTGAAAATTTAAAGAGAACTTATCTCCTGCACACCAATGGGTGGTGTAAGACCGACACGACAATCTGGTCGCGAATCCAATTTTTTTATTTTTTTAGACATGAAAGCTCAAAGAAAATCGAAACTATGCATTAGTAACTAAAAGAAATACGAAAATTGCTTATGTACAGACTCACCACTGGGTTGCCTCCCATCCATTGCTTATATTTAGTCATTAGCTTGACTTGGCTGTGGATTATGCATAGGGTGCATCACCCAAACGAACAATGTGTCCGTCGGGAATCTCGACTTGTGCCCATTAGTGTTTCACCCTTTGTCCATTCACAATGAACTCCTTGCCTTCTGAGTTACGCAATGTTGACCTTGAGCACAAGCAAAGGAAGCTGGAGCTTGCGGCCCTAAGATAATAAGTATTATATCGGTCCTTGTTTTGCCAAAACTCTTAAATTGTATAATGGAATGTAATCTTTCCACTTAAGTTGTAGGTTTTGAGTTCGAAACTCTTCTCTACTTGCTTAGCTTTTTTTAAAAAAATATCATTTAATAAGCCCAAATTTTATTTTTTGCTCGTAGCCTTTATAACTCTATGACCGGCTCTGGAGTTACTCGGGACAACAGCACTATATGGTCTGACCTCCGTGATGGTGAAAGGAACTAACCAACGAGAACACAATTTGCCAGTAAACAATTGTAAACGAGAGTTATTCAGAAGTACTTGATCATTGGGTTCAAGGTTTATGGAGATGGTCTTCTTATCATGATACGCCTTTGTTCTTTCCTTGTACAGCTTGGAGTTTTCATATGCATGAAATTTGATATTTTCGAACTCATTCAGCTGAATCAATCTCCTCTCTACAGCAGACTTGATGTCAAAATTCATCATCTTGACAGCCCAAGCTGCCTTATGTTCAAGCTCACTTATCACAATTCGAGGCACTCAAAATCTGGGGAAGATGATGGTCTTAAACATCTTAAACCACTGCAGCATCATTCTTTGGACTAGCAATTTCTTCTACCAACTTAGATACATAGTCCACAGCTACCAGAATGTACTTATTCCGATAAGATGAGGGACGCATGAAATCAATGCCCCAACAATCAAAAACTTCAACCTCTATATTGAACTTTTGTGGCATCTCATGTTTATTGCTGATTTTACCTCTTCTCTAACAAGTATCACATTGAGAAACAAACATCTGAGCATCCTTGAGCATGGTAGGCCACCACAAGACTGCTTTAAGAACTTTGGACACTGTTTAAAAGCAGAAAAGTGTCCAGCATACTCAGATCCACGGCAGTGAAACAGGACATCAGGAACTTCAGATTCTGCAATACACCTTCTGTAGATACCATCTAAACAATGCATGTATAAGGCTTATCCCAATAATATCTCTTGAGATCACTAAATATATTTTTCTTAGCATACTTCTTGAGACCTGGATCAATGTCTGCAACAAGGTAATTGGCAATATCAGCATACCAAGGGTGATCAGGGACAGCTACAACATCCGTTTGCACTTCCCAAGTCGAACCATGAGGTTCTGCAATTTCTGGGATCGTCTGCAGCTGGCGTCTACCGACACCATCTCTGTACTTCGACAAATTGGCCTGTTTTCCACAAAATCCAATTGTGATCCAATGTCAATCATGTAGACATTCTCTTCTGGTAGAAAATCATCAGTGGGAGTGTCTTCTTCAACTCTGAGTCGTGAGAGGTGATCTGCTACTCCATTCTCCACTCCTTTCTTGTCCTTAACTTTAGTGTCAAACTCTTGAAGAAGGAGAATCAACCTGAGTAATCTTGGCTTAGCCTCTTTTTTCTGCATCAAGTATTTGATAGCAGAATGCTCTGTATGTACAATCACCATGGACCCGACCAAGTAAGGACAAAATTTCTTAAAGGCAAAAAATACAACCAACTCCTCCTATTCAGTGGTTGCATAATTTTTCTGTCCATCATCAAGGGTTCTGCTAGCATATAGATGGCTTGTAGCTTCTTATCATTCTTCTGTCCCCAGAACAGCTCCTACGGCAAAATCACCTCAGACATCACCTCAACAGGCAAATTCCAGTCTGGTGGTTGCACTATTGGAGCACTCATAAAGCCTTCGTAATTAGTTTAAAGGCTGAAAGGCACTCAGAAGTTTACTTAAATCTGACATCCTTACAAATGAAAGCTGTTAGTGGTCTAGCAATCTTGCTAAATCTTTGATGAATCTTCTGTAAAACCAAGAATACCCTAGAAACTCCTCATTGACTTCACAGAGTCAAGTGGCTGTAGACTTGTCATCACTTCGCTTTTCGCCCTGTCAATATCAATCCCAGCCTCTGAAGCTCTGTGCCCAAGCACAATACCATCTATCACCATAAAATAGCACTTCTCCTAGTTAAGAAACAAGTGCTTTTCTTCACATCTAGCCAGCGCTTTGCAGAGATTCTCAAGAAAGTTCTTAAAAGAAGACCCATAAACAGAAAAGTCATCCATAATGACCTCCATAAAATCCTCAATCATGTATGTGAAAATAGACATCATGCACATCTGAAATGTCGCAGGATCATCACCGAGTCAGATGGCATTTTGCGGTATGCAAAAGTGCCATATGGACACGTGAAGGTTGTCTTCTCCTAGTCTTCTGGATGGATGGGAATCTAAAGAAACCAGAGTACCCATCAAGGAAGCAGAAATAGGGATGGTTTCTCTCCAGCATCTAATCAATGAATGGCAGGGGGAAGTGATCCTTCTGGGTTGTAGCATTCAGCTTCCTGTAACCAATACACATTCAGTGTCCTGTCACAGTCTATATAGGAACTAGCTAATTCTTCTCATTTTTCACCACTGTAACACCTCATGATCGCTTCCTCGTGTATTCTATTCACCGTCGCACCATCCTTCAGTTCCCACACAAAAGAGTGACTACCATCGTGTTAGAACAAACCGCCTTCGACCATCAACAAACCACAAGAGAGAAGCGATCGCCAGCTTGACGGTTCCATTCATATCCTAGATATAGACTCACCACCGAGGTCAAAGTCGGCAGCTGGAGAGGAATTCACAACATCTCACATTGCTTAGATTTCTTTTTGGAGCTTTAGATTACTTAGTAAAAATAGACATCTTTGTACTCACTTTTAAATCATCCCCACTTCTTGTACTTTATGGTTTGGGCATTAGACTTTACTTTTGCTTATGAATATTTTATGAAAAGATTATTCAACAACAAGTCAATAAAGTTATTTTTATTATCTAAATTTACTATCTAAATTTTGTTGTGCGAGTTTCGACTCCCACAATATTCCGCCGTCTGTGGGGACTCAGAAATTTTCTTACTATGAAGAGCAGGTGTAATACCCTGTTCCAAAAAATAAACGGATGACGAGAAGAAACGTTTTCAGATGACTGAGTGGCACAATCTTGAAAATTCCGGGAACCAGATCGAATAGCCAAGACACCAATGAAGACAATGCAAAAGGATTCAACTCAACCAAAATTCATCCGCACCAGTTACAAATCGGACAAGTCAGTTCATCGATATTATGGACATATCGAGCCATTCAAAGCCACAGGTAGGTCAGGACCTATCCAAATGGAGTGATACTTTGAGGATCAACTAAAGACACCTAAAGGAAGCATGTGATCAAGAGAAATCAATTTTTGGATATCAGCTGCCCCATCCTGCACATATGTACTTTCGGAGCTCGCAAATGGCTATGCCGAGAATGGAAATTCAAGTTCAATATTTCTGTGGCCGAGGACTGAGTCAATGGTCAACCAGTCACCCAAGAAGACCAGAGGAAACTAGCTACACACCCTGACCTCCTATTTCCATCACATGTTGAATTAAAAGGAAAGAGGGAGGAAGGTGTTAAAGAGGAAGACTAAGTGATCAGCCAACAAGTGTCATTGATCACGGGCTTCTGTATGCCAGGCCTAAGACTCTATTAGAGGAGTAGGCATTGAGTGCTGAGAACGGCATAGTTAAGATCCAACCGAATTGAAGCCCAGTCCCATTACCATTCTCATTCCATCCTAACTAAGTAGTAACTAAGGCCTAAGTAGATATATGTCTATATATACTTCCTTGCCTCATTCAAAACTTTCTCATCACCCCAAAACCCCCTTAGATTAAATTAGTGAGAGAGAGTTAGTGCGTTAGGAGCTGGAGTGCGTGTAGAGCTAAGGTAGAAGTTCCGGTATTAGCTGCGTTCCAAGGTGAGATCCCGGTAGAAGTCGCCACCGTTGGTTACTGTCCATGGCTCCGTGAGTTCCCCAATTCAAGATCGGATGGAGTGAGTTTCAGGGCATTGGCCATGGTGATTGTGAATTTCAGCTCACCTTCCCCTTTCTTGATTGAATGTTTGATTTTTGTGAGACCCTGATCAAAGTTTCCATCGCGGTTAGTGTCCATGGCCTGTGTGAGCCTCCCAATTTTGAATGGGTTAGCATAAGTTTCATGGTACTGGCCACGGTGAACTCGAGATCCTCTCACCTTTCCCCTTTATTTTCTTTATTTTGTTTTCTTGAGTGTTTTTGATTGTTGAATGAATAAGTTGATCGATGGTCATGAGTATCTTGAGTAGACTCAGTACGGGTTCTGAAAAGAACGGTTGAGTACTGTTGGACCTAAGGGATCATGATTCATCCGACCAGCTTATGGTCACATACTAATGGGTGAAATAGGTGAAGACTTGGCCAAGTTTGGTTATGTGTTTTATAATTAGGCCGGTTGAGGTTTTGTTTTACACTTGAATTATATTCATGTTGTCTTCAAATCCTGAAGAAAGGTGATGAGTGAGGGACTGCCGTGACTTCGGTCCATTTGCAAGCTCCCCATTCTGAATCCAATATCAAGTACCGCTAATGGTTATAGTCCATATAACGAGACTTAGCCCTTAACGGACAGATAGTCTTATGGTCAAAAGATGGAGACCATCCGTGAACCTATCTCAGTGTCGTAGCGAGATGTATGTGATTATGGTCTTGACCATATGTGATTCTATCTCCTCGTTGTTCCAGATTGAGGCCGAGGTCCTGATTGCTGAGTGATCTTTCAGGACTAAGCGATCTCATGATTGCTGAGTGATCTTTCAGGACTAAGCGATCTCCTGATTGCTGAGTGATCTTTCAGGACTAAGCGAAACTTGGTACAACAACTTGGAGGATTTTTAGACCGGTGGAGTCATGTTGGGGGAGCCAACCTCTGAACTTAGTGACAGTGTGTCTTCATTCCCCGCCCTCCACGGTTAGCGAAAGACTGTTACGTGGGGAAGACTCGTTGAGCTGGATGACGATCCCAGGCCAAGTGATAAGACATCTGGCGGGATGACGAGATGGCCTTCAGCGAGGGTATAAGGCAGAGGTCGGGTCGATGCACTGGGTAATTTTACTGCAGGGCTAGGTTTGGTGTACATGAGGTTCCAGCTTGACGGTCTGTGTGATAGTCAAGCGCAGGGTGTTCATGGGGGAATGAAGCATGCTTTGAGATCTCAATTTCCACGCGAGTGTAGTGAAGACCTGCATATAGATTTAGGACTTGCATGCTTCGACTATTGATTGCGCATTTTATTTATTTTTGGTTCTCCGTTGTTTTGGGCTTTTCTCTCTTTCTTTCTTTGTGAGTCCTGGACTCACTGAGTAATCTCCCCGATTGCTCACCCTCTCCCCATCTTGCAGGAACCCTTAGTTGCACATGTGAGCTAGGAGCGTGGACATTAGGAGCACCGGAAGTAAGACCTCGGTATAATGGCTTTGATGCTTTAATGCTTATGCATAAAATAAGGTGTTTGTTTTAGAACCGTTTTTAAAATAAGTCCCATGGGCAAAAGGTCTAGTTTATCTCAGAACTTCTTCCTTGTATATCTTTTCCTAAAGACTCGATGTTTTTACCATGTATCCTTCGCTATATAATGAATGAAGTATTTTCTTATGGAAAAACCTCTTGTTATATATTGAGTTTTCTGCTTGCTACTTACGCTTTGTCTGAGTGTTTCACAACTCACTGTCGGACCTACGGTTGTTGGGACTTTGCCAAATGGACCGGTCTTAATCTTAGAGACCGCTGCGACGGACTAGTTTATCGGGCATATCCCGGCTTTTGTGACATCTCCGGAACGGTGGGTTAGATATCGAACCGGGGGTGTTACAAATGGTGGTATCAGAGCATGGTTTTCGTATCATGCTGTCGGAAACACAAGAGAGTATATATTTTTCTTAAATCGGTTTTCAAATGTTTTTCAAAAGCCATTGCAGGTCACTTAGGTTACTTCTGGACACGTCGACAGGTAGGTTTTATTTTCCTTTCGTTTAAATTATTCGTTTTGGAAGCCTAACCGTGCAGCATTGTTTTGAATTAATCCAAGAAGAAGTATGGCATGAGGTGACTGGTTTAGTGGGGGAACTCGTGGTGGAGTCAAGGCACACCGATAGAACGATTTGGAGTGCCAGATTCATCCGACGATTCGGAGCTGGAGACAGAGATAGACACTAAGACAGATTCGGAGCCAAAGCAAGAAACGAAGTCATTTGACCAGACGAACTCATCGGACAATTATAGAGTCATCACAGACTACAACGAATACTCGAAGTACAATTCCAACGAAGGACATAACTTGACCGCACAGATGGCGCCATGTTCGGACAGACCAATGACAAAGGGATTCCTTATGACTATTACGGACAGCCGTTCACAGAGGAACCATCAGGCGAGTGGGACAATCCCGAAGAAGACTTTATATACTCTTCGGAGGGCAACTCTCACAACTATCAAGGGTCGGAGATTCCAAACAACATACTCTCCTATTTCTCAATGCCGCAAGACTTCGGATACTACCACTTTCCGGACGAGCCAATCAAATCAGTACCAATTAGCACCATCTACCCGCACTAAGCAACAGAAGAAGAGCCGGACAACAGCTCTTACGAATTTTTAGAAGATGAAGGAATCATTTACCCAAACATGGAAGGCCCCGACGACCAGACGACATGGAGTGTACCACCGGAGAACGAAGCGCCAAGAGATCAAACAAAGTGGTTCGACATCCTCGACCGAAACCGAAGAACCAGCAAGCCGATCATCATCAGCTCCGACGACGAGCCTAGCTAAGAAAGTATTGTGACCAGGACGTACCTGAAGACGTTCTATGACATCAGTGGATTATTTGGATGTCCTACCGAAGACGACCCGCCACCAATGTATGTGTTTGAAGTAGGAAGTTCCAGCCACTGTGGCAGACCTCCGAGAAGAACACCCTGTATGCGAGTACTTCCACCTGAGACGGTGAGATCCTGGTTACATTGTGATGCATGTGATCAGTACGGTCATTTCACACACACCTGGCCGATCCCGCAAGTTCCAACTGTTCTGACTGTTCCGACCGTTTCAACTCCGAGACACCAACGATGTCCTATATGCCACAGGCTTTGAGGCCACAGGCCGCACTTCCCCATGAGACTCTCTGAACCACCCACCGACCTATCACACGTGCCAAATCGTGCTGCCGTGCAGTGGAGAGGCCCGCCGATCAGTCAAGGTAGCTTTTGATTTTCCTTAATCAGAGCCGAGGTCGAGGTAATGAAAGGGCGTTAACCTTAATCTCATGAGTTATTGATTGGTAGTATAGAATAGATCGAACTAGATATAGGCTTAGACTGTAGAGCTTCGTAAATCCTGGCAATTAGGAAAAGGGAAGAATATCCCTTTGCGTTAGATCTAGAAAGCCCTTAGTCTGAACCATTATGAAACACTTGGGTTGAGATAAGAAATTATGAATGGAATGGGATGAGGAATGAGAGGTATAAATCCGGAGTGAAGTCAGGATATCGACAAGAGACAACACGCGTCAATCAGCCGCAACTTCGAGGAAGCAAGTGGGTAGATTGATATGATAGTACTTAAGATAAGATCACATCACCACAGAGTCAGCAGAAGCAACAGTTGACAGAGAGATTTTGGCAGTGCAACAGGAATTCGAAGACGGATTCTAATAAGGAGGGGAGAATGTAATACCCCGTTCCAAAGGGTAAACGGACGACAAGGATAAACAATTTCAGATGACTGAGCGGCACAATTTTCAAACTTTCGGGAACCAGATCGAAGATATCGGAGATACCAATGAAGACAATGCAAAAGGATTCAGCTCAAACAAAATTCATCCGCGCCAGTTAAAAATCTGACAAACCAGTTCATCGATATTATGGACATATCGAGCCATTCAAGGCCATAGGTGGGTCTGCAGCTATCCAAATGGAGTGAAACTTTGAGGATCAACTAAAGACACCTAAAGGAAGCATGTGAGCAAGATAAATCAATTTTTGGACATCGGCCGCCCCATCCTGAACATATGTACTTTTGGAGCTCGCAAAAGGGCTATGCCGAGAATGGAAATTCAAGTTCAATGTTTCTGTGACCAAGGACTGAGTCAATGGTGAACCAGTCAACCAAGAATACCAGAGGAAACTGGCTACACACCCTGAGATCCTATTTCCATCACATGTTGAATTAAAAGGAAAGAGGGAGGAAGGTGCCAAAGAGTAAGACTAAGTGATCAGCCAACAAGTGTCATTGATCAAGGGCTTCTCTCTGCCAGGCCTTGGAGTATATTATAGGAATAGGCATTGAGTGCTGAGGTCGGCATAGTTAGGATCCAACCGAATTGAACCCACTCGCATTACCATTCTCATTCCATCCTAACTAAGTAGTAACTAAGGCATAAGTAGGTATGTGTCTATATATACTTTCTTGCCTCATTCACAAGTTTCTCATCACCCCAAAATCCCTTAGATTAAATTAGTGAGAGAGAGTTTGTAAGTTAGGAGCTGGAGAGCGTGTAGAGCCAAGGTAGAAGTTCCGGTCTTTGCTGTGTTTCAAGGTGAGATCCAAGTAGAAGTCGCCACCGTTGGTTACTGTCCATGGCTCCGTGAGTTCCCTAATTCAAGATGGGATAGCGTGAGTTTCATGGCACTGGCCACGGTAATTGTGAATTTCAGCTCACCTTCCCCTTTCTTGATTGATTGTTTGAATTTTTGTTAGACCCCGATCAAAGTTTCCATCGCGGTTACTGTCCAAGGCTTATGTGAGCCTCCCAATTTGGAATGGGTTAGCATAAGTTTCATGGTACTGGCGTCGGTGAACCCGGGATCCACTCACCTTTCCCTCTTTATTTTATTTTTTCTTTATTTTGTTTTCTTGAGTGTTTTTTATTGTTGCATGAGTAAGTTGATCGGTGGTCATGAGTATCTTGAGCAGACTTAGGGATCGACTGGTTCACCCGCAGCGGTTTTGATTGCAGTTGTGGTAGTTTGCTGATACGGGCGACTGCATTTATTAGCGTTAATGAGCATTTTGTGCGACTGGTACAGCATTTGCGGGACATTTTTGACTGGTTGACAGCGGGTGTAAAAGCTGTTTAATATTAAAATAATAAAATACATAAAATATATCATTTATATAAAAACCAGAAATTATATATATAAATATGTAAAATTAATATTTAAAGACCAAAAACTAAATCATATAATAAATAGTTAAATAAATATGTTTAATAGTCTAAAACAATTTTCTGTATAAAAACATAATTGTATAAACAGATATATATTTAACTAATATTTATATATTATACATTATCAAATGAAAAATAAAATATAAAGTTTTAAAAGGTTTGAATTTTTTATAAAATATATATAGTTACATATATAAATTTTAGTTGATAAATGATATATATATTAAGAATAAGAATTTAATAATTGATATGAGAAAATAAAAGAATTTCTTAACTTTTTCCAATTTTTATAATTTTCTTATTTTTAATTAAATTTTAAGATGTTTTATTTTATATTTTGAAAAAAAAAATTCTGGAACCACCCGCCACCACCCTCAACCGCAAACGCTTGCTGAAAGCAGATTTTGGATTTTAGCGGTATAAATCGGTTTGAAGCGGTACAAAGCGGGTTTTTTTATTGTTACTAAGCGCCGCCAACCGCTATCACCCGCTGCATTTGCGTTTGCGGGTGATAGCGGATGAATCAATCAACACCTTAGTACGGGTTCTGAAAAGAAAGGTTGAGTACTACTGGACCTAAGAGATCATGATTCATCCAACCAGCTTCTGGTCACATACTAACGGGTGAAACAGGTTAAGACTTAGCCAAGGTCACTTATGATGTTTTGCTTAACATCATATATGGCTGTTAAAACGGATATTAGCAAAGCATATGATAGAATAGAATGGACTTTTATGGAATCAATGCTTCAAAAGAAGGGTTTTTGTGAACAATGGATCATTTGGATATCAATGTCCATGAGAACAGTTACTTTCTCGATCTTAATAAATGGGAGCCCCTATGGTCGGATCACACCTTCCCGGGGAATACGACAAGGTGATCCACTTTCTCCATATCTGTTTATACTTTGCGCTGATGTGTTGAGTTCACATATGCAACAAGCAGAGGATATGAAAACTATTCAACCTTTTCGTTTGAGTGCGGGAGGTCCCCCAGTGTCGCATTTAATCTTTGCAGATGACTCTTTATTCTTCCTCAAGGCAGATCACCAGAATGGACAGACTCTAGCGAACATCTTTCGGATCTATGAAGAAGCTTCGGGTCTGTTTGTGAACTGTGCGAAATCAACAATCACTTTTGGTGATAAAGTTTTTAATCATACACTGGAAGCTCTCAAACTCATACTTCAGATTCCAAACCAAGGAGGTGGTGGAAAATACGTAGGTCTCCCCGAACAATTCCAACAAAACAAGGCAGACATGTTCTCTTTTATTAAGAACAGAGTTCAACAGAAAACAGAAGGTTGGCAAAACCGGTTTCTCTCTACAGCTGGAAAAGAAATGTCAATAAAATCAGTTGGCTATGCTCTACCAGTCTACTCGATGAATGTTTTTCAACTACCGATCTCCCTATGCTCAGAGATTGATCGGATAATCTCACAATTCTGGTGGGGCTCCACTGCAGACCGTAAGAAGATGTCATGGACATCATGGAAAAAGCTCACATACTCAAAGAAATATGGAGGTGATACAACTCTGAACTACTAGGACAGAGTTCTTCCAAGATCTTTAGCTTCAAGGCAGTATGGAATAATCCTTAACAAGGATGGCTCGTGTAACTCCAAAACCGAGTATATGAAACTCGACTCCTGAGCTATCTTAAAACGTTCCGACCAAGGTAAAGCGATGGAACCGTCGAATGCTTCTTGGTGTAGCTCCAACAACAAGTATATGAAACTTGTCGCCTGAACTATCTTAGAACCGATAGACACTCTTGGGCAGTGAAGTGGCCACACAAGTCATATGGACTGAACTTGATAAACCGATTTGATCTTGTGAATCACTCAAAAGATCAAAAAGTTCCAAGGGAACAAGAGAGTTGCTATTGCAAAACAAAGAAGATAATTGATTGATTTTTGAATGGTTACAATAGAGTTTTTTAAAAAGACTTGATCGAAACAGAAAACAAGAAATGTGGGAAATCGAAACAAAGACTTAGAAAATCGAACAAGGACTAAGACTTAAAGAAATTGTGGAATGTCTCTTTGACTCCAAGACTTCGATCCTTGACTTCGGTTTTGATCTTGAAATTGTGTTGAACCAAAGAGATTGAATTGATCCAACCATGACTTGAATTGAACCGGATCGAAAGAGTTGGACCAAGCAAAATTAACTGGATTGGTCGGTAGTAGATTGAACCGGTCCTGATTGATGATGTAATTCCATCATGATCCAAACTTGATTCTGGTCTTGGTCTCCAAGGTTCAGAGGCATTAAAAGTAAACTGATAGCTTCCTTAAGCTTCTTGGCTCTGGCTCTCGTGATCGGTCCATGTGGAATGAGCAAGTCGTCTCCATCTATTGGCTGATGATAAATGTGAAGGTCATTTTGTCCATCTTCTTGATCCTGTTCCTGCTCCAGTCCTTGCGTCACTTCCTGGCTTAGTTCCAAGCTCTCCATGCTCGCATCAACCCCCCCTTCTTGAAAAGGATTTGTCCTCAAATACAGCTCATCTGCATCATAAGGAATTAAGTCAGAAACATTAAAACTTGAGCTAACCTTATACTTACTGGGAAGGTCGATTTTGTAAGCATTGGTTCCAATTTTCTGAAGCACTTTGAAAGGTCCATCCGAACGAGGCATAAGTTTTGACTTTCTCTCATTTGGAAATCTTTCTTTCCTCAGGTGGACCCAAACGAGATCGCCTGATTCAAACAGTCTTTCCTTTCTTCTCTTGTTGGCTCTGCTTTGGTATTGGTCGGTCCTCTTCTCAATGTTTGCTCGGGCCTTCTCATGCATTTTCTTTACCAGTTCAGCTTTCTTTTTTCCATCTAGACACAAACGTTCACTTAAAGGCAAAGGCATCAAATCCATTGGTGTTAATGGATTAAATCCATAAACCAACTGAAAAGGCGAAAACTTAGTAGCTGAATGAATCGAATGATTGTAAGCAAATTCAACATGGGGCAGACAATCTTCCCAAGTTTTTATGTTCTTTTTGATGATTGCACGCAACAAAGTAGACAGAGACCTATTGACCACTTCGGTCTGACCATCAGATTGAGGGTGACAAGTTGTGGAGAAAAGTAACTTAGTACCTAATTTGGACCATAGAGTTCTCCAGAAGTGACTTAAGAACTTTGTATCTCTATCAGACACAATGGTTCTAGGAACCCCATGTAGACGCACTATCTACCTAAAGAACAATTCTGCCACTAAGGTTGCATCATCGGTTTTGTGACATGGTATAAAATGGGCCATTTTAGAGAAACGATCTACTACCACAAAAACCGAGTCTCTACCTTTCCTAGTCCTAGGCAGTCCAAGAACAAAATCCATAGAAATATGAGTCCAAGGTTTGGTAGGAATAGGGAGAGGAACATACAGACCTTGTGTTTGAGTTTTTGACTTAGCTTGTTTGCAAGTTTTGCATCGGTTGCATAGTCTCTCCACATCCTCTTTAAAATGCGGCCAGTAAAAGTGTTCCTGGAGGATATTCAGAGTTTTGGCAATACCAAAGTGTCCCATCAAGCCTCCTCCATGCGATTCCCTGAGAAACAATTCCCTAAGTGAGCAATTGGGCACACATAATCGATTCTCATAGAAAAGGAATCCATCTTGTTGGTAAAACTTCCCTTTTGCGAACTTAGCACTTTCTCGGTATACTTCTTGAAAATCAGAGTCCTTGGAGTACATACCTTTAATTTGCTCAAAATCAAGGAGCTTGGCATCAAGAGTAGAGAGAAGAGTGTACCTTCTTGACAAAGCGTCTGCAACCACATTCTCCTTACCTTGTTTGTAGCGAATGACATAGGGAAAAGTTTCGATGAACTCAACCCACTTGGCATGCCTCTTGTTCAATTTCTGTTGTCCCTTTAAGTGTTTGAGTGACTCATGATCAGTGTGAATCACGAACTCCTTTGGCCAGAGGTATTGTTGCCAAGTTTGTAGTGCTCTCACCAAGGCATAGAGTTCCTTGTCATACGTTGGGTAACTCAGCGTGGCTCCTCCAAGCTTTTCACTAAAGAATGCTATGGGTCGTTTCTCCTGCATCAATACAGCACCAATTCCAATACCTGAGGCATCGCATTCTATCTCAAAGGTTTTAAGAAAATCAGGTAGAGCAAGTAAAGGGGCGTTAGTTAACTTCCCTTTGAGCGTTTGAAAGGCTTGCTCCTGAGGTTCTTCCCACTTGAATCCCACGGTTTTCTTGATGATTTCAGTGAGGGGTGCAGCGATTGTGCTGAAGTCTTTGACAAATCTCCTGTAGAATCCTGCCAGTCCATGAAAGCTTCTTACTTCTCCAATCGTTTTGGGACTAGGCCACTCTTGTATAGCGCGTATCTTTTCTTGATCGACCTTGACTCCTTCTGCACTCACAACAAATCCTAGAAAAACCAGGTTATCTGTACAAAACGTGCATTTCTTAAGATTAGCAAACAGCTTCTCCTTTCTAAGGACCTCAAGAACCGATTTAAGATGCTGCACATGGTCATCTAGACTCTTGCTATACACTAGAATGTCATCAAAGTACACAACCACAAAAATTCCTATGTAATTCCTTAGAACATGGTTCATAAGTCTCATGAAAGTACTAGGAGCGTTGGTTAATCCGAATGGCATGACTAACCATTCATAAAGACCATGCTTAGTTTTGAAGGCGGTTTTCTACTCATCACCCTCCTTCATCCGGATTTGGTGATATCCACTTTTAAGATCGATTTTAGAAAACACTTGGGAACCATGCAATTCGTCTAGCATGTCATCTAACCTAGGAATAGGATGGCGATACTTTACCGTGATGTTATTGATTGCACGGCAGTCGACACACATGCGCCAGCTTCCATCCTTTTTTGGTACAAGCAAGACCGGAACCGCACATGGACTCATGCTTTCTCTGATGTATCCTTTGCTCATAAGTTCTTCCACTTGTCTCTGAAGTTCCTTAGTTTCGACAGGATTGGTCCGGTAGGCAGGTCGGTTGGGTAGAGAGGCTCCTGGCACAAAATCTATCTGGTGTTCTATCCCTCTCACAGGTGGTAATCCGGTTGGGTTTTCTTCAGAAAAGACATCCTCAAAGTCCTGCAAAAGAGTAAACACTCCGCTCAGAAGGGCCTGCTTAATGTCAAAAAAGGTTAGCAAATATTCTTTGTAAGCAAACAAGATCATTGGCTGTTTAGAATAGAAGACCCTTTTGACATCACTAGCTTTAACAAAGAAATTGGAGTTTCTTACAGACTTGAGTTCGGTTGATTCAGCGACCAACTCGTTCTTTCCATCCAAAGAAGCGCTTTCCTTGCTCTGTTCTTTGCTCAGATGCTTCTGGTCTTGATAAACTTCAAATGGAGTGAGTGGCGCCAAGGTAAAGTTCTTGCCTTTATGCTCAAGGGAGTATTTGTTGGTTCGGCCATGATGAATAGCATTGCGATCGTACTACCATGGTCGTCCCAACAAGATGTGTCCAGCCTCCATGGGTAGCACACCACACAAGACATCGTCTTCGTTCTTACCTATGGAGAAAGGTACTCTGACTTGGCAATTGACTCGCATTTCTCCATTGTTGTTTAGCCATTGAAGTTGGTACGGCTTTGGATGCTTGGTGGTTTTCAGTCCAAGTTTCTTCACCATTGTTTGGCTAGCTACATTGGTGCAACTGCCACCGTCTATAATAAGGCTACACAGCTTGTCTTGGACCTTGCAATGAGTGTGAAAAAGGTTTTCACGTTGCTCGGACTCTTCCTCCTTTACTTGAACTCTCAAAGTTCTCCGGGTAACAAGTAACTCTCCCTTCATCGGCTGTTCTTCTTCATGAGACGAATCAGAACCTGAGTCATTTTCCACCTCGGTTACAACTTCTCCATTGTCAAGAAGTACCATGGTTCGTTTGTTTACACATTCATTGGCGTAATGCCCCTTTCCATGGCATTTGAAGCATTGGACATCTCGGTTCCTTTTAGCTGGTCCTACTTCTTTTCCTTTCGTTTCCTGCACAGAAATAGATGGCTTAGACTCAACTTTAGGCTTATGATCGAATTTAGACTTGAAGTTTGGTCGATCTTCCCTGGAATTGTAGGTCGTTTTGGAGTTGGCTCCATAAGTAGTCTTTGAATATCCTCGCCTTCTAACTTGTTGTTCAACAAGAATGGCCTTGTGAAGCATTTCTTCTATGCACTCGTACTCTTGCATCTCCAAACGATCCTGTATTTCTCTGTTGAGACCACCCATGAACCGAGTCATAGTAGCTTCAAAGTCCTCATTGGCATCGACTTTAATCATCAAGGTTTCCATCTCTTGATAATAATCCTCTACACTCTTACTCCCTTGCGTGAGTCTCCTTAGTCTTTGGTGTAGATCCCTGTGGTAATGACTAGGAACGAACCGCTTCCACATCAACCTTGACATCTCGTTCCAAGTGGCAACTGCTCTTTCTCCAGACCTCCTTCGGTTGGTAACGAGTTGATCCCACCAATTGATCGTGTAACCTTGGAATTCTGTTGGAGCAAGCCTGACCTTCTTAAGTTCGGATAGGTTTTGGCAATCGAAGACAAGTTCGATTTTTCTCTCCCACTCTAAGTATACGTCTGGGTCATTCTTTCCAGCGAATGGGGGAATCTTAAGCTTAAGACCCCTGAGATTGTCGTCGGTATGAGTTCTCCTTTGATCTCCTCTAGTTCTCCTAGATCGGGCTTCGCTTTCTCCTGAAGAGTGTTCTCCAAGACTGGAATCGTCTCCATCATCGTCGCCTTGTGTCCGGTTCTGTCTCGAATGTCTTCTCCTTTGATGGCTTTCATCTCTTGGATTGTTTTGTTGGTCTTCTTGTATCTTATCTAATCGGACATTGATCTCTTCAAGTCCAGCGTTCATCATGCGTTTTAGTTCGCCGGTGAGTGCCTGCATCTGAAAGTTGCTGAGACCAGTATTTGTTGCTCTAGGTTGTTCATCATCGCCTGCCATGATTTCCTACAAAACTCAACAAACTAATTAAGGAAATCGCCTCACAAGTGTTTCTCTCTTGGTGTTTCCCTTACGATCAATGTTTTAAGCAGATCTCTCAGGATGTTCCAATTGAACTGATGATCAGAATCGAATGAATTCCCTCAATCAATCGGCAAATCAGGTGTTTATGAGATGAGATAGACAGATTGCAAGATTTTGGTGGGGATTCGTCTTAACCAATCTCAGACTGGATTCCTCCTCAGCCTGCAGCCGATTTCTCTTGGCTGATTGTCTCTCTTTTTTTTTAATATATATATTAGATTGGCCCGAATCCCAAATACAAAGATAGACAGAAAATATTTGTGTTTCAGAAAGGTGATTAGATGAGAAGAATGAATAGATCGAATACCGAGCTTGAAGTATGCTCTGATACCACTTGATACAACTCTGAACTACTAGGACAGAGTTCTTCCAAGATCTTTAGCTTCAAGGCAGTATGGGATAATCCTTAACGAGGATGGCTCGTGTAACTCCAAAACCGAGTATATGAAACTCGACTCCTGAGCTATCTTAAAACGTTCGGACCAAGGTAAGGCGGTGGAACCGTCGAATGCTTCTTGGTGTAGCTCCAACAACAAGTATATGAAACTTGTCGCCTGAACTATCTTAGAACCGATAGACACTCTTGGGCAGTGAAGTGGCCACACAAGTCCTATGGACTTAACTTGATAAACCGATTTGATCTTGTGAATCACTCAAAAGATCGAAAAGTTCCAAGGGAACAAGAGAGTTGCTATTGCAAAACAAAGAAGATAATTGATTGATTTCTGAATGGTTACAATAGAGCTTTTTAAAAAAAACTTGATCGAAACAGAAAACAAGAAATGTGGGAAATCGAAACAAAGACTTAGAAAATCGAACAAGGACTAAGACTTAAAGAAATTGTGGAATGTCTCTTTGACTCCAAGACTTCGATCCTTGACTTCGGTTTTGATCTTGAAATTGTGTTGAACCAAAGAGATTGAATTGATCCAACCATGACTTGAATTGAACCGGATCGAAAGAGTTGGACTAAGCAAAATTAACTGGATTGGTCGGTAGTAGATTGAACCGGTCTTGATTGATGATGTAATTCCATCACGATCCAAACTTGATTCTTTTCTTGGTCTCCAAGGTTCAGAGGCATTAAAAGTAAACTGATAGCTTCCTTAAGCTTCTTGGCTCTGGCTCTCGTGATCGGTCCATGTGGAATGAGCAAGTCGTCTCCATCTATTGGCTGATGATAAATGTGAAGGTCATTTTGTCCATCTTCTTGATCATGTTCCTGCTCCAGTCCTTGCGTCGCTTCCTGGCTTAGTTCCAAGCTCTCCATGCTCGCATCAGGAGGTCTAGGCTTTAAAGATCTACACTTGTTTAATCAAGCATCACTCGCTAATAACCTTTGGAAACTCCTACATTGACCCAACTGTTTACTCTACCGTGGAGAGTCTCACCGCTATTTCCGCAACTCAACACTTTTGCAAATCGACAAGGTTTTCCAACCTTCCTATGGTTAGAATTCACTCATGTTCGGTCGAGAATTGCATGGTCAAGGACTTACATTCCTTATTGTAAATGGTGAATCAACATTACTTAAAGACAACTGGATTCAATCATCTCCTTCCCGTCCTCCTGCTCTACTTCTGTATGCAAATCCTCTGCTACCAGTGAAAGTACTTATTGATGATTCTACAAAACAATGGGACCAACAACAATTAGACGATCTTATTGAACAACAAGACCATCACCGTATTCAGAAGCTGTACCTACCACCATATCTGAGTCCAGATCAACATATTTGGCAATTCACAACTAAAGGAGATAACACAGTTTGCAGTGGCTACCATTATGCTAAATCTCTGGGTTCTAAAAGTTCTCTTCCAGTTCTAAGTGACTATCCATTATTGTCTGGAGCCATTTGGACATCAAATTTACAGCCAAAACTACAGCATTTTATCTGGCGACTGGCCTCTAATAGCTTGGCTTTACGTGCAATCCTATATCACAGGCATATTACGAGTAACCCTCAATGTCCTCGGTGTAACGCTGCAGATGAAACTGGGGATCATCTTTTCTTCAATTGTCCTTTTGCCTCATGTCTGTGGCAACTTTCAGGTCTTTCTATACCGGCGATCCTTGATGGAATTTTGTCTTTGCAAGATAAAATGCTAGCTCTTCTAAACCACAATAACAACAAAGCCATTCCGCAGGCACTGAGTCTCATTACCTTTTATATCATTTGGAGAATATGGAAAAGCAGAAATGAGCTAATTTTCAACCGGACAAGCCTTACAGAAGACTTCGTTTTCTCTCAAGCCCTACAAGATACCTACGAATGGGCTAACTTGGACACAGATTCTATGCACCCTTTGCAGCAGCAAAATGAATCCCTCAGCCGATCACGATGAAGACCACCACCGACTAGTTGGTTAAAGTGTAATATGATGCTACACATACTTCGAATTGCACTATTGATGGCCTTGGATGGATAATACGTAATAGTCAAGGTATTGTACTGAACTGCGGTATGGGTAAATATCAAGGACGATCATCCCCGGTAGATGCAGAGATCTCTGCTCTTCTTTGGGCGCTACAACTCTGTTGGTTATATGGATATACAAAGATCGAATTCGAAGGAGACAATATGGAATTAACTTTGGCAATACTGTCTAACCAACAACATTTCAAGCTGCAGTTCTACATCCAAACGATACGGGCATGGATGGGACATTTCACAGGCATTAGGTTTCTTCATACTACACGATCTACAAATTCGTGTGCTGATCTGCTTGCTAAGCTGGCCCTAGTTTCTCCTAATGCTTGGAACCTCTTTTATTTGTGTCCCCCTTTCTTAAGGGATTATCTAAACAACGACCTTGATTAATATTAAACGAGTTTAGCCGTTAAAAAAAAATTGTATTTGAAATATAAAACGACACTTTATAAAACAAATATAAAATCTTAAAACGACAATCTTTATGAGATGGAGGGAGTATATAATAAAAGAGAGAATACTATGAAATGACCTTTTTGAAGACTTTAATACCAAACATGACCCTCTAGTTGTCAAAATTGCCAAAATGAACATTTTCTTTAAAAAAAAGACGCTGAACTTTTTCAAATGAAATTGTCATTTTTCCCATTTTTTAGGCAGAGCGTCTTGTTTGGAATTAAAACTCCAAAAAGGTCACTGAACCAAATGCAATAAAATTATCAACAATATATTTAATATATGAAAAAATCACAGCTAATATAGTAATAACAGAAAAAATTATATCCTAATACTATATAATAGTTGTCCTGATTTCACAAATAAATTTAAAATTGAAGTTCAAATTTTTTTTTATAATTTTATAACTTATTTTACAAAATCATAAGAAACAGACTTACATTGTAATTAATCTGATTTTGTTTTAAAAGTTATTTCTAAGTAATTTAACTTCAAATGTTCAATTATTTTGTATATTTCATTTTTAAAAAAAAATAGTAAATGCAAACCTATAGTAATAATCTTAATTTACTTCAAATTCAAATGGTCTTATCCTTTTTATACTTCAATTTACACCCAAAAAAATCACATGAAAAACATTTATATTTTAGTTAATCTAAATTTCTGAAAAACAGTAATATTTTGTTAGCTATGACGTTTTACATATTTGTATTATTTGTAACCTATTTTCAAATTACTATAGTAGATTGGAAGAAAATTGTACGAATCTTACTAAAATTATTCTTTCAAAACTAACATTTTCATTGAAAGTTTGAAATCTATCTCTACAATATAATTTGAGAAGTCACTTTAAAGAATGCATGAAAAAGCCTATTATTTACGAAACCTGCCACTGGAATAATGAATTGAATATGTTTGGCAACAGATTTAGTAAGGGTTAAAACTGATCAAAATCAATGAGTCAACTCAGTGACTCGAGTTGACCCGACTCGTATCCTTATAAAAAACACGCTGATCCAATTACTTAAATTGAACAGGCTAAACCTGTTTATGGAATCGAAAAATTTGGACAGCTTAAAATAGAAATCAAAATCAGACCCAATTTTTGTAACTAACCCGATATTTGACAAAGGCTCAAGCCTAATTAATTAATTAACATTTAAATCAAATGGCCCAAATGCAGCCATATTAAAATCTGAATATCAAACCCCAGAGTTTTTAAGCCTAAGATTAATTCAAACCCCATAGTTTTTAGGAAACTAACCTTAATCATCAAGAATATCTCCAGAATTATCATTTCTATGCATTTTAAAAGCTTCTTCCACGATATCTACAAGAAAAATGTAACCAATATCAAACCACAATTCTTAACTATTTTAAACAAACAAAAAAAAAGAATATGCCTTTTATAATATATCCTAATATCTATCAAAATCACAAAAATACATATTAAGACTAAATATGTTGGACCTCGTTTTTGACGAAATGGTTTTAGACCATTTACCGGTAGGTTTCCGAGCGAAGACGTTCGTCGGAATGACCGGACACTCGTAAGCACTATGAAGTAGTGTAATCACATGTCAAAATCGAAGTGGTTTGAATAGGAAATGGATGTCCAAAGTAGATAGCTTGTAAAGCTTTAATATTTGGCTAAGTATAAGAATTAGCAAATATTCTAAATTGGATAAGTGGATTTGTATTTGGGTTTAAATTTGTTATTTGGATTTTGTGTCCATTTAACTAATTTATAATAAACCTTATTACTTTTATGTTTTCATAAATTAAAACATAAAAGAAAAGAAAAATCAAATCCATAAATTGATATATTATTATTTGATTTGGTCAAAGTTAATAATATATTCAATTGATGACATTTACGATTGTCAATGTTAATATTGGTCAAAAAAAAATCAATACTCCATTATGACAATTATTGTCTGAATTGATTCTCCATAATAATGTGCTCCATAACAACACGTTGTAACGTACGTTACGTATTTTTGAATACAAAAACGTGGCTCGTGCAAGTTATTGAAGACATACACACGATCAAACCAAATAATCAAAAACAACAATCTCTCTCATTATTATTTTATTATTTGTTAGTTTCTGTTCTAAGGTATGAGAGTACAACATAGTTTCTAAGGTTCGTTAGCTTCTATTCCGAGTGTCGCGGAATAGTCGGAAGTGTGGTTTTATCCTGGGATTCTGATTGCGTAAACACCGTCACACTACGGCCAATTTAAAAATTAAGGAAAGAGTGTCTCGACTCCACACAAACCGTTTGTGTTATTGGTAACAAGTATTGTATTTTTAATTCTGTCTTTTATCATCATATCAATAAAATATTCAGTTTTGCCATATCGTAGAAATCATGTTCTTACAAAATATACAAAATCTAGTGCCAGCTTTAGTAAATGCGTGTATATTAAATAGAACAGCCCAAATCTCTACAATTATTCGACCAAGGCCTAAGATTAATTCAAACCCCAGAGTTTTTAGCAAACTAACCTAAATGATGGAGAATATCTCCAGAATTATCATTTTATGCATTTTAAAAGCTTCTTCCACGATATCTGCAAAAAAAGGTAACCAATATCAAAATTAATTCAATAGTTTAAAGCATTTGGTAACTACATTAAACCAAAGACGATTAATTCTAACCACGTTTTTTTAGGAAACTAACCTTAATCTATCACCCATCAATTCCAAAAATCTCCACAATAATCACAAACAAAGTTATTATTGTTATGAACCGTTTGGTTAATGGACTCAATATAGACCGATCCATATAGAGGTTATTAACATAACCGGTCCTTAGTATAATTAGATGTTTTCCTTTATAGACAAGGAATAGGTTTATGGAATATTTCCTTTTCTTTGTATGGGTAGTAAAAGGATAATTACCTTTTCTCTACCTGGTGTAACCACTATATAAAGAGACCATTGGTCCTCATAATAATATACACAGAACATTCAGTTCACAACACGTTATCAGCACGAAAGCTCCTAAAACCCTAAAACCCTAGAGACCCTGAGTAGCCGCCGAAACTTTAAAGAGTCATATCTTGCAAACCGTGAGGAACCAGAAGGCGATCTAGATATAAAATCGAAGCCCTCGACGAGACGAATCTACCGGTGAAAACCGCTTGTCGATCCGACATCGGACGCGCTCTCACGCACGCATACAGTGCACGACGACCCACCAAATAAACCAAGGAGATCCGATTTCAGCTTGTGTTTTCCGAGGTCATTAGCTCCCGGTTCATTCCAATTCAAATCTAAAAGAAAGAAAAGGTAAAACCCTAAACTAAGAACAAAGCAAAACCGAATTGGACATTAATGACTTGAACCCTAAAATCGGTTGTTCCCATGAACTTGCTTGATCTTATTAAAACCTTGAAACCGAACATTGACCTAAGCTATATCATGAGTTTAAAATCGGTTGTTTGATAAACTTGTTTGATCTTATATTCAAACCCACCTTGAAATCGGACTTAAGCTTATGAAACCCTAAAATCGGATTGTTTGAATATTGCCTTGCTTGTTTGCTGAATCGATTTGTGATCTTGATTGCATGTTTAAATTAGTTCATTAGCTTGCTTATTTACCTGTTTAAAATCGCATGAGAACTTGCTTGCATCAATCACTTAAATCGAATTTGGACTAGCATAGAATCGCATGTATCATTGATTGAAATCGGATTGTATGAGTTAGGTTGTTAGAATCGATTTGTGCATGCTTGTTTTGGCCATAGTTGAAATCGTGAAACCCTAGAGAAAAAGCTAGGTTGAAATCGATCATAAACCTAATCCTAATCCAAATAGGAAAACCTTAATCCCTTCCTTTTAGTAAAAAGGAAAGTGTTAAGTATATCCTTTTCTCCTTTTGTTTAATTTCCTTTATTGGTTTATCCCTTTAATGAATTGCCTTATGATTAATTTTGAAAAAAGGGAAATTTATTAATATTGCTAATAGCATAATAGAAAATCGGTTGCATGATTTAATTAATTGATTTGCATAATTGATTGAAACCATGAAGTATTAAAATCGGACATGCTATATGCATATATATATAAACCGGCCATTACCACTAAGGTCCGAATTTATTAAAAGCCCCTAACTGAAAATCGTTAAAACGTTTTTCAGATGGCTGACGTCAACTTTGATGCATATGAAAGAATGGCCAAAGTTAACAACTTTGAATACCCGGTCCTAGATCTCTCAGGAGACGAATTTATGGAATGGTCATTGAGCACGAGACTTGCTCTACAAGATAGAGGACTCGGAAGATGCATCTACAAAGATAATAATGAACTTGAAAGCCAAAAGCAAAGAGCCATAAACATTATGCGCCGTCATCTCACTGAGGATCTAAGATCAGTATGAAGAAACTAAAGATCCAGTTGACCTCTGGACAAAGCTTGGTGAAAGATTCTCAATGAAATTATGGCTGACCTCCATGGATGGATGGAGTAGACTCAGCTTCCAGGACTATGAATCCGTGGATGAGTACAATTGTACTCTACTGAGAATCGTACATGGCTTTATGCTATGTGGCGAAGCGATAACACACAGAGATCTTTTAAATAAGACTATATCTACATTCCATCCGAGACAGATAGTGTTATCACGAAAGGCCGAAACTTTCACCAACTATAACGATCTACTATATTACCTCCTTGGTCCACAAAGGATAAAAGAAATTATCAGTAAAGCTGATGACTTCATAAAGAGGCGTAAAGAGATGACAGAACCTCAAACGCGCAATGAGGAAGAATGCTCAGACTGTGAGGGCAGTTCATACGTTGACTAGAAAAATAATTTAGTTTCCGATTTTATATTTTCATGTTGCTTTCTTGTTTTGATTTGCTTTGGATTCATGTCTTTGGATTTCTATCTATGATTTAATAAAATATTTAAGGCTTTAAGACATGATTCTTGTTTTATGAAGTATGGACGTATTCCTTGTGGATAGTGGGTCAAGTCATACGATCTTGAAAGATGAAAGATACTTCATATACCTTAAACTAAGAAAGACAATCGTAGAGACTATAGCAGGACAGGCCAGTCTTATAAAAGGCCACGGCCAGGCCACCGTTCTAATGCGTAAAGACACACATCTCGAAATTCCAGATGCATTGTTTTCCCCAGACTCAAATCGTAACTTATTGAGCTTTAAAGACATTCGTTTGAATGGTTATCATGTGGAAACAATGGGCGAAGGGAAGAAAGAATTTCTCCAAATAACAAAAATCGCCAACGGCAATAAGAAGGTCCACGAGACCATACCTGCAATAGCTACGGGCGTGTACTGTACTAAGTTCAGTATGACAGAGGCCAATGCCACCGTAAACAAAGCCCTTACGGATATGTTCACTCTATGGCACGACCGTCTGGGACATCCCGGGTCGGGAATGATGCGGAAATTGATCCTCAACACGAATGGCCACGCCTTGAAAGAAAGGAAAGTGATCCCTATGAGTCTCACTTGTGCCTCGTGTTCGCAAGGAAAACTGATTGTAAGACCATCACCAGTAAAGGTGACTAAGGAAACGATAAACTTTCTGGAAAGGATTCAAGGAGACATATGCGGACCAATCCACCCACCTTGTGGGACATTCCAATATTTTATGGTCCTCATTGACGCATCTACACGATGGTCACATGTATGCTTATTGTCATCACGAAATATGGCATTTGCAAGACTCCTTGCCCAGATAATCCGCCTAAGAGCGCACTTTCCAGACTTTCCGTTAAAGTCCATCCGTATGGACAACGCGGGAGAGTTTACGTCCAGAGCGTTTGATGACTACTGTATGTCCATGGGGGTAAGTGTTGAGCACTCCGTGGCACATGTACATACACAGAACGGCTTAGCCGAGTCTCTCATCAAACGAATCCAGCTGATTGCTAGACCATTACTCATGAGGTCAAAGCTTCCAGTTTCAGCCTGGGGACACGCTGTCTTACACGCTGCAGACCTAATCCGTATCAGGCCATCTAGTGACCACAGGTTTTCCCCAATGCAATTACTAACAGGTCAAGAGCCAAACATATCCCTTCTTAAGACATTTGGATGTTCAGTCTATGTGCCTATTGCTCCACCACAGAGAACTAAGATGGGACCTCAAAGGAGGATGGGGATATACGTTGGATATGATTCACCCACGATCATAAAGTATCTTGAGCCAACTACCGGTGATTTATTTAAGGCCAGATACGCGGATTGTCATTTCGATGAGTCCGTTTATCCAACTATAGGTAGAGAAAACCGGCTGACAAAAGAACTCTCATGGAATCAAACATCCATAAATTGGCAAGATCCTCGAACGCAAGAAAGTGACTTGGAAGTTCAAAAGATTATACATATGCAAAAGCTAGCTATACAATTGCCAGATTCCTTTGCTGACCCGCAGAGAGTTACTAAGTCGTATGTTCCAGCCGTGAACGCACCAATACGCATTGATGTCCAAAGTGGACCGCAAGTGGCTACAGAGTCTAAACCGCGAGTAAAGCATGGAAGACCAATTGGTTCCAAAGATAAGACTCCTCGGAAATTAAGAAAAAGTGCTGATATTCAGGCCGAGGAGATAACTAATGGACCGGAAACTTATGAGCCTAAGGAGCCGCCAAATGATGCTCGCGACGCCGAGCCTCATGGTCCTGAAGTTCCAGATAACAATGAGATCTCAATAAATTATGTTATGTCCGGAATCCAATGGAACAGAAAAGATATCGACGTCGATGATATATTTGCATGCAACGTAGCACTTGAGATTATGAATGAGGATCTAGAACCCACGTCAATAGATGAGTGCACTCAACGATCTGATTGGGCTAAATGGAAAGAAGCCATAAACGTGGAGTTAAACTCTTTAAAGAAGAGAGAGGTTTTTGGTCCCATTATTCGGACACCTCGTGATATAATACCAGTTGGACATAAATGGGTCTTTGTAAGAAAGAGAAACGAACAAGGAGAGATTGTTCAACACAAAGCACGGCTTGTGGCACAAGGATTCTCTCAAAGACCTGGAATCGATTATGAGGAGACATACTCCCCTGTGGTGGATGCAACGACATTCCGATTCCTTATAAGTTTGGCCATAAGAGAAAAGTTAGATCTGCGGTTAATGGATGTTGTCACCGCATACTTATATGGTCCACTGGATAATGAAATCTATATGAGATTGCCAGAGGGTATGAGCTCAAAGATAAGAAAAGTTCTCGAGAAGACACTGCATTAGGCTAACCAAATCCCTATACGGACTGAAACAAAGTGGGCGCATGTGGTACAATCGTTTAAGCGATTACCTAATGAAATCCGGTTATAAGAATGATCCCATCAGTCCGTGTATCTTTATAAAGAAGTTTGCAAACGGTGGATTTGTGATTATAGCAGTTTACGTGGATGATTTGAACATCCTCGACACCTCTGGAGAAATCACCCAAACAGTTGATTTGTTAAAGGCCGAATTTGAAATGAAAGACTTAGGAAAGACTAAGTTCTGTTTGGGAATACAGCTTGAGTACGTCAAAGACGGAATCCTTGTGCATCAAATGGCGTATACTGAAAAAGTACTCAAGAGATTTAATATGGACACAGCTCACCCATTGAGTAGCCCAATGGTCGTAAGGAGTATAAGCCCGGACACAGATCCGTTTGGTCCAATAAGAAAGGATGAAGAAGTCCTTGGTCCCGAAACGCCATATCTAAGTGCCATAGGAGCGTTACTATACTTGGCTAGTCACACTAGACCAGATATTTGTTTTGCCGTGAACCTCCTATCAAGATTTAGTTCTTGTCCAACCCAAAGGCACTGGAACGGAATTAAACATTTACTTCGTTACCTTCAAGGAACGAAAGATATGGGTTTATTTTACACTAACCATAACGACAAAGGTTTAGTTGGTTTTGCTGATGCAGGTTATCTATCGGATCCACACAATGGACGATCTCAGACAGGATATGTGTTCACTCACGGAGGAACCGCAATTTCATGGCGATCCATGAAGCAGACACTCACGGCCACATCATCAAATCACGCAGAGATTTTGGCGATTCATGAAGCCAGCCGTGAATGTGTTTGGTTGAGATCGATGACTCAGCACATAAGACGAGATTGTGGGATGACAGATGGAAAGGACGAACCGACCGTACTTCATGAGGACAATGCTGCGTGCATAGCTCAACTGAAGGATGGATACATCAAGGGAGACCGGACGAAGCACATTCTGCCAAAATTCTTTTTCACTCACGATCTCCAGAAGGCTGGAGAAATACAAGTGCTTCAAGTCCGTTCAAGCGACAACTCAGCTGACTTGTTCACAAAGTCGCTCCCAACTTCCACGCTCAAGAAGCTGGTGTATCAGATCGGCATGCGCCGACTAAGGGACTTTAGTGTTGTACTCTTTCCTCACTAAGGTTTTGTCCCACTGGGTTTTTCTTTAGTGAGGTTTTAATGAGACAGCATCCTCAAGCGTATTACAAAGATCCTTGGTTGCATCGGGATTCGGTCATTTCGTCCAAGGGGGAGTGTTATGAACCGTTTGGTTAATAGACTCAATATAGACCGATCCATATAGAGGTTATTAACATAACCGGTCCTTAGTATAATTAGATGTTTTCCTTTATAGACAAGGAATAGGTTTATGGAATATTTTCTTTTCTTTGTATGGGTAGTAAAAGGATAATTACCTTTTCTCTACCTGGTGTAACCACTATATAAAGAGACCATTGGTCCTCATAATAATATACACAGAACATTCAGTTCACAACAATTATCTCATTTTCACTTTCTTAAAAATATAACCAAGATCCTACATTAATTCAGTTATTTAAAACAATTCATAACCTTCATAAATAAATAATTAAAAGAATATGCCACTTATAATATCTCTCAATAACTATCAAGATCACAAATATACCTATTAACACTAAATTTACAAAATCTATCGCCCATCAATTCCAAAAATCTCGGCCATATTATCATTTTCCCTAACTTATTTTATAACCCAAAAAAAAAACAATAATACTCTCATCCTATATAAACACACAACACATCCCACATTCATTACCCACCCAAAAAAAAAATCAAATCTCATATATTCCTCAGCTAAAAATGGCGCAGTGTCTACCAATAACACCAATGATGAACATCAAACCTTTCAAGACTAACTGGAAGATTCAAGTTAAGAGTATCCATTCATGGAAGCAATACTCATTCAACTCAGGAGAGACACTTGAACTTGTCTTATCTGATCAAGATGTTGGTTAATTCCCTCATTTTAAATCGCTTTTCTATTTTTAAGACTATCAAAATAACTAATACACTTTCGTTTATTTCATTTCTACAGAGAACAAAAATTCATGCATCTGTGAAAAAGGAGCATGTTGTCAAATATGAAAAATACTTGGCAAAGGTTCACTAGAAACTAATTCAGAACATCATGATAAGTCATGTTATTGGTCAATACAGACCTACCGATCATCCATACAAAATTGGTTTCTACATGAAACTTGGGTATCAAATTCCGATAATGTATCCAATGACACCTACTTATCACTGGCAGACTTTAAAAAGATTTGTGATGGTGAACAAAACCAATCGATTTTGTGTGGTATAGTTCTCATAAAAAAACTATTTTCTTACTTTTAACATTCTCTTTTCATCTATTTATAACTAATTCTTTACATTCAATTTTTATCCAGACATTCTTGGACAAGTTGTCAATGTTGGTGAGATGAACTTCCTTGAAGCAGCTAACAAACCCACCAAAAAGATAGACTTTGAATTACGAGATGCAAAGTAAGAATCTATTAAGATATAAGTATAAGTTTCTTGTATATATTTTCTAAGATATAAAAAGAGGATGATGAGTATGAGTACACTAATTCAATGATTTTCATCGCAGAGATTTCCGGCTCAATTGTACTTTGTGGGGTACATTTGCTGAGAAGATTATACAAGTTTCTGAATACGCAGGAAAAGAATCAGAGAGTTCAGAGTTATATATACAAATACTAAATCATATTCAATTTTTAACTAATTATAAATATTGCACTTTTCAGTTATGTTTTCTTACTAATTTGCCCAAATTCGCATACAATAGGTGTTAGAAGTGTATCAAATGCTTTTAATGAAAGTACTCTCGAAATCAATCCAACATACCCTTTCTGTTCAGGAAATGTCATCTTCTGCATGGTCGGGGGATCTGATCTAAGAGTAGAAATTAGATCTGACAAATAAAGACCAAGAGCTAATATGCCCTTGGTGCAATGGTTCATGTTAAGTGCAAGATACAAACTTCATATATATGTTTCTGTTATAAAAAAAAATAACATAATATTATATTTGAAAATTTTCTATGTTAAGAAAATTATATCGGCTATATATTTTGCTATAACTAACATAGAATAAATTTGATGACAAAAACTTAGAATTAATATAATAAAGACATAGGAATAATTTTTCAAAGAAATACAAGAAAAAAAAATTTCTATCGATTACTATTAACAAAAATAACAAAATAATCATTAAAAATAAATTATCTTGATGTATATAATATATTCTTTAAAGAATTTTTTTTCGTCATTAACGTTATTCTTTAAAGAATTAATATAAAAAAATTAACTGACAGAGGAAAAAAGCTATATGTTAATAAATAAAAATTGAGGCTTCTATGGTTACCTACATATGAATTAAACAACTAATTGTATCATTATACATCAACTAATAGTTATGATTTTCCATAAATAAATATTTCTATTTATATATATATATATATATATATTAGATTAGTAAATATTATAATAAATTATGAAGCTCATAAAAAATTTTATTTATTGACTTCACTAAGTGCTGAAATTGATTTAGTTTATTGTTTTTAGTTTGATTTTTAGATTAAGAAGGAATTCTACCACATGATTTTGATATTTTAATTCTAAATATGACCCGCTCCTTTGAAATCTGGCCGCCCAAATACAAAGGAGATGGTCATTGTGAGAATTAAAATGCCCATTAGATTAAATGTAAAAATGAGTTTCAACTATTTAGCTATTTCTTTTTTCTAATCTTTGAATTACTACCAAGTAACCAATAACTTTTGATAACCTAATATAATAAGTTATAAGATAAGCATGATGAGTAATTCAATGATCTGAATTATGTAAGCTAGTGGTATTTAGAGCATTATTAAGAGGGAAAAATATGGATTAATATAAAAATGCATCAGACAATATATTAGAGAATTTTTTTGTGGTTTAACCATTATATGATACACTAATAATCATAAATAATTTCCCATTATTAAAGTGTGTCAATGGTGTTGGACATATTGAAAGTTGTAATTTTCTATAAAGTTAATCTTCAATGAAAATTTAAAATTTGAATATCATCTTTTTAAATATCAGAAGTTTCAAAAATCTAATAATAATTTAGTATATTTTTCTATTTTTCTTAAAAGTTTAAGTTCGCTTTAGTAAATATATTTATAATTTTTTTAATATATAATTAATAAAATATTGAGAATTATATAGATTTTGACGTGTGTACAAAAGTATAATTTAATTGAATAATTATATTTTATTTTGGTTGTTTCCTAGCAAACAAATAATTAAAAACATTGTTTCAAATACGAAAAAAAAAAATTAAACGACAATTATTTTCTTTTACATGAATTCAGAGATTAAAATGATTGAGTTAAATCTAATCCAAAACTTTTTATATGTAATGAATATGTAGAGAAAAATTTATAATAGAAGATAATGAGTTCATTAACTAAAAATATTGACGTTAAAGAAAATGTTAGAATCCTATTACTTTTTAACCATAACAAAGAACAGAAATAGTTTGTATGATGAAAGATATATGTATTATGAATAATAAAAAATAAATTTATAATATAATGTTTTTAAATATACTAAAAATACAAATTACAAAATATTTATTAAAACTTTTTAATAATTTTATCTGAGGAATATGTCAAATAAAAAATATTTTTTTAATATCTACAGAATTTTTATACATAGTAAACATAGACTTTAAACATATATAAAATCTTACATACTAAAAATAACTAATTAGTTAACGAGATATTTTTAAAGCACACAATAAAATAATAAAAAATAATAACTATTGATAAAAAAACTTAAGTTTTAGTTTACATAACTATATTTTCTAAATATTCTATGTTACATTAAATAATTGATTCACTAATAATATATAAAGTTAAGAGATAATATATATATATATATATTAGTATTATAAATAAAAATATTAATTAAATACATATTATTATTACTATATTTTTAATAAAATATATTTAGATAAGTTACGTGTAGCTTCGATGAAAAACCTAGTATAAATGAAATAAAAATATTGAAATTTAAATATAAACATGATCTAAGAGCCCAAAAAAAAATTTGCCCTAAGGTTCTCAATTTTATTGGATCTGGTCCTAGGAGGATTACTTGGTTTTGGTTTAAACATCCACTTGGGTTTTGGTTTAAACTAGACATGGGCACAAGTACTATTTACTCGCTGAATACTCACGACTCTCCCCGTACCCGCCTTACAAAAGCAAGTTCTCGTTTTAAGCAAGTCCAGTAACAATTAGAAAATATTTAATACTCGCAAGTACGAGGCAAGTATTAAGTAATATTTTTTTTATACTTGTCTAGTTCAAGCTTGCACCAATTTTTATGTCAACAAATTATTTCAAAATAGATTTATGATGTATAATTTATTTTTCATTATATGAAGAATAAAAAGCTTCATGAGAAGAAACAAAGTTGATGTTGTTTTTAAGTATTTAAAATGCTATTTTTAAGCATTATGTTCTTTTTGGATGTTTTGAAACTTGGATAATTTGGATGATGAATTTTAACAAATTTGTTTAGGTATTTATGTTATTTTGTTCAATGTTATGAACCGTTTGGTTTGATGGACTCAATACAGACCGACCCACGTAGAGGTTATTACATAACCGGTCCTTATGTTTAGTATATATTAAGTAATTAGACATTCCCTTTTATACAAGGAATAGTTTATGGAATATTGCCATATTGATCCTTATGTAAAGAATATGCGACTTATAATATCTCTCAATAACTATCAAGATCACAAATATACCTATTAACACTAAATTTACAAAATCTATCGCTCATCAATTCCAAAAATCTCGGCCGTATTATCATTTTCCCTAACTTATTTTATAACCAAAAAAAAAAACAATAATACTCTCATCCTATATAAACACACAACACATCCCACATTCATTACCCACCCAAAAAAAAATCAAATCTCATATATTCCTCAGCTAAAAATGGCGCAGTGTCTACCAATAACACCAATGAAGAACATCAAACCTTTCAAGACTAACTGGAAGATTCAAGTTAAGATTATCCATTCATGGAAGCAATACTCATTCAACTCAGGAGAGACACTTGAACTTGTCTTATCTGATCAAGATGTTGGTTAATTCCCTCATTTAAATCGCTTTTCTATTTTTAAGACTATCAAAATAACTAATACACTTTCGTTTATTTCATTTCTACAGAGAACAAAAATTCATGCATCTGTGAAAAAGGAGCATGTTGTCAAATATGAAAAATACTTGGCAAAGGTTCACTAGAAACTAATTCAGAACATCATGATAAGTCATGTTATTGGTCAATACAGACCTACCGATCATCCATACAAAATTGGTTTCTACATGAAACTTGGGTATCAAATTCCGATAATGTATCCAATGACATCTACTTATCACTGGCAGACTTTAAAAAGATTTGTGACGGTGAACAAAACCAATCGATTTTGTGTGGTATAGTTCTCATAAAAAAAACTATTTTCTTACTTTTAACATTCTCTTTTCATCTATTTATAACTAATTCTTTACATTCAATTTTTATCCAGATATTCTTGGACAAGTTGTCAATGTTGGTGAGATGAACTTCCTTGAAGCAGCTAACAAACCCACCAAAAAGATAGACTTTGAATTACGAGATGCAAAGTAAGAATCTATTAAGATATAAGTATAAGTTTCTTGTATATATTTTCTAAGATATAAAAAGAGGATGATGAGTATGAGTACACTAATTCAATGATTTTCATCGCAGAGATTTCCGGCTCAATTGTACTTTGTGGGGTACATTTGCTGAGAAGATTATACAAGTTTCTGAATACGCAGGAAAAAAATCAGAGAGTTCAGAGTTATATATACAAATACTAAATCATATTCAATTTTTAACTAATTATAAATATTGCACTTTTCAGTTATGTTTTCTTACTAATTTGCCCAAATTCTCATACAATAGGTGTTAGAAGTGTATCAAATGCTTTTAATGAAAGTACTCTCGAAATCAATCCAACATACCCTTTCTGTTCAGGAAATATCATCTTCTGCATGGTCGGGGGATCTGATCTAAGAGTAGAAATTAGATCTGACAAATAAAGACCAAGAGCTAATATGCCCTTGGTGCAATGGTTCATGTTAAGTGCAAGATACAAACTTCATATATATGTTTCTGTTATAAAAAAAATAACATAATATTATATTTGAAAATTTTCTAAGTTAAGAAAATTATATCGGCTATATATTTTACTATAACTAACATAGAATAAATTTGATGACAAAAACTTAGAATTAATATAATAAAGACATAGGAATAATTTTTCAAAGAAATACAAGAAAACAAAATTTCTATCGATTACTATTAACAAAAATAACAAAATAATCATTAAAAAGAAATTATCTTGATGTATATAATATATTCTTTAAAGAATTTTTTTTCCGTCATTAACGTTATTCTTTAAAGAATTAATATAAAAAAATTAACTTACAGAGGAAAAAAGCTATATGTTAATAAATAAAAATTGAGGCTTCTATGGTTACCTACATATGAATTAAACAACTAATTGTATCATTATACATCAACTAATAGTTATGATTTTCCATAAATAAATATTTCTATTTATATATATATATATTAGATTAGTAAATATTATAATAAATTATGAAGCTCATAAACAATTTTATTTTTTGACTTCACTAAGTGCTGAAATTGATTTAGTTTATTGTTTTTTAGTTTGATTTTTAGATTAAGAAGGAATTCTACCACATGATTTTGATATTTTAATTCTAAATATGACCCGCTCCTTTGAAATCTGGCCGCCCAAATACAAAGGAGATGGTCATTTTGAGAATTAAAATCTCAGAATGACCCACTGTAGTAAATGCCCATTAGATTAAATGTAAAAATGAGTTTCAACTATTTAGCTATTTCTTTTTTCTAATCTTTGAATTACTACCAAGTAACCAATAACTTTTGATAACCTAATATAATAAGTTATAAGATAAGCATGATGAGTAATTCAATGATCTGAATTATGTAAGCTAGTGGTATTTAGAGCATTATTAAGAGGGAAAAATATGGATTAATATAAAAATGCATCAGACCATATATTAGAGAATTTTTTGTGGTTTAACCATTATATGATACACTAATAATCATAAATAATTTCCCATTATTAAAGTGTGTCAATGGTGTTGGACATATTGAAAGTTGTAATTTTCTATAAAGTTAATCTTCAATGAAAATTTAAAATTTGAATATCATCTTTTTAAATATCAGAAGTTTCAAAAATCTAATAATAATTTAGTATCTTTTTCTATTTTTCTTAAAAGTTTAAGTTCGCTTTAGTAAATATATTTATAATTTTTTAAATATATAATTAATAAAATATTGAGAATTATATAGATTTTGATGTGTGTACAAAAGTATAATTTAATTGAATAATTATATTTTATTTTGGTTGTTTCCTAGCAAACAAATAATTAAAAACATTGTTTCAAATACGAAAAAAAAAAATTTAAACGACAATTATTTTCTTTTACATGAATTCAGAGATTAAAATGATTGAGTTAAATCTAATCCAAAACTGTTTATATGTAATGAATATGTAGAGAAAAATTTATAATAGAAGATAATGAGTTCATTAACTAAAAATATTGACGTTAAAGAAAATGTTAGAATCCTATTACTTTTTAACCATAACAAAGAACAAAAATAGTTTGTATGATGAAAGATATATGTATTATGAATAATAAAAAATAAATTTATAATATAATGTTTTTAAATATACTAAAAATACAAATTACAAAATATTTATTAAAACTTTTTAATAATTTTATCTGAGGAATATGTCAAATAAAAAATATTTTTTAATATCTACAGAATTTTTATACATAGTAAACATAGACTTTAAACATATATAAAATCTTACATACTAAAAATAACTAATTAGTTAACGAGATATTTTTAAAGCACACAATAAAATAATAAAAAATAATAACTATTGATAACAAACTTAAGTTTTAGTTTACATAACTATATTTTCTAAATATTCTATGTTACATAAAATAATTGATTCACTAATAATATATAAAGTTAAGAGATAATATATATATATATATATATTAGTATTATCAATAAAAATATTAATTAAATACATATTATTATTACTATATTTTTAATAAAATATATTTAGATAACTTACGTGTAGCTTGGATGAAAAACCTAGTATAAATGAAATAAAAATATTGAAATTTAAATATAAACATGATCTAAGAGCCCAAAAAAAATTTTCCCTAAGGTTCTCAATTTTTTTGGATCTGGTCCTAGGAGGATTACTTGGTTTTGGTTTAAACATCCACTTGGGTTTTGGTTTAAACTAGACATGGGCACAAGTACTATTTACTCGCTGAATACTCACGACTCTCCCCGTACCCGCCTTACAAAAGCAAGTTCTCGTTTTAAGCAAGTCCAATAACAATTAGAAAATATTTAATACTCGCAAGTACGAGGCAAGTATTAAGTAATATTTTTTTTATACTTGTCTAGTTCAAGCTTGCACCAATTTTTATGTCAACAAATTATTTCAAAATAGTTTTATGATGTATAATTTATTTTTCATTATATGAAGAATAAAAAGCTTCATGAGAAGAAACAAAGTTGATGTTGTTTTTAAGTATTTAAAATGCTATTTTTAAGCATTATGTTCTTTTTGGATGTTTTGAAACTTGGATAATTTGGATGATGAGATTTTAACAAATTTGTTTAGGTATTTATGTTATTTTGTTCAATGTTATGAACCGTTTGGTTTGATGGACTCAATACAGACCGACCCACGTAGAGGTTATTACATAACCGGTCCTTATGTTTAGTATATATTAAGTAATTAGACATTCCCTTTTATACAAGGAATAGGTTTATGGAATATTGCCATATTGATCCTTATGTAAACTTATATATAAAGACATTTTGGTCTCATAAATAAAACAACAATTCACAACACGTTATCAGCACGAAAGCCCTAGAGACCCTGAGCAGCCGCCGATCACCAAAAACCCTCAGCCGCCGATTCCTTCTTGAACTAGCCGCCGCCGTCCGCCGCTTGAAGCTGCCGCCGGCCATCTTCTCAAACGAAGATCGTGTGCGAGTTCATGTGTTGAGGTTGCAGAATTTTTACCGAGGTCTTTAGCTCCCGGTTCCTGTCCATTCAACCCCAAAGAAGATCAAGGTAATCCCTAAGCTAAGAACAAAAGCAAAATCGAATTGGACTAAGAAGAAATCAAAACCCTAAAATCGGTTCCTCCTTAAACTTGTTTTTTCATGCTTAAACCAACATCTGAACCTGAATCTAAGCTATATGAAACCCTAAAAATCGGTTGTTTGATAAAAACTTGTTTGAGATTGTCTTGATGAACTTTTTTGCAGGATAAAAGCCAAACCATATAGTTTGTTTCATCAACTTTAAGAATCCGCCATGCCTTGTTCATATTAAAATCGGATTGCATGTTGGACTTGTTTGAAATCATTTTCTTGATGTTGTTTGCATGAATGAATTTCGAACCTTGTAACTTGTATTGTTAAACTTGTAAATCGGCCATGCTTGTTCTTTGAATAAAAATCGGACCATGTGCATATGCTTTAAAATCGAATCGAACCAATCATTAAATCGCATGTTCTGCATATCACATCTTGTTCTGATTGCTTATGTCGTTTGCATGGTTAGAATCGATCCATGCATCTTATTTTGTTCAAAGTTAAAATCGGCCATGAGAAAGGGAAGAAGAAAAATTGTTTTGGCTTAAAACCCTAATCCTAATTCAAATAGGGAATCTCTAATCCCTTCCTTTTAGGAAAAAAGGAAAGTTTTAAGAATATCTTTTTCCCTTTAAGGAATTATCCTTTTAATTGTTTTTCCTTTTCTTAAAGGTCAAGGATTAACTTTTAATTAAGGATAATAATCATAATCTTATTATAAATATGAAAATCTAATTCCTTCCTCCTAGTAAAAGAAAAAAAAAAGAGAAAAGCTTTAGATATATCCTTTTTCCTTTAAAGATCTATCCTTTTAATTGTTTTTCCTTTTCCTAAAAGTCAAGGATTAACTTTTAACTAAGGATTAAATTAAAAAAATAGAAGATACCAAGTGTATAAACCATTAATAAAATCGGCCCTATTGTTTGATTGCACAAATTGCTTGATTGATTGTAAAGCTTAAAATCAGATAAACAATACCGGCCATATTCCTAAGGTCCGGGTTTTATTAAAAAGTCCTAAGTGAAAATCTGATGCATGACCGGCCATATTCCTAAGGTTCGGATCATATTTAAAGTCCTAACTGAAAATTGTTGGATATTTTCAGATGTCTAAGGACACCTCAGATTACCCGGTCCTAAGTCTCTCCGGAGATAATTTCCTTGAATGGGAAATGAGCACTAGAAATGCTCTGCAAACTAGGGGACTCGGAAGATGCATCATGAATGGCAATAAAGAAATAAAAAGCCAAAGGGAAAGAGCCATAACGATTATGCGCTTCCATCTCACTGAAAAACTGAGAGACAAGTACCAAAAGGTTAAGTACCCATTTGATCTTTGAATTAAGTTGGGAAAAAGGTTCTCAATGGTATTGTGGCTAAACTCCATGGAATGATGGGAGACTCTCAGTTTTAAGGATTGTGAATCCGCGGATGAATATCACTCTGCCCTCATGAAAATCGTCTATGGCCTCAGGCTGTGTGACGAAGTAGTGACAGATGAGGATCTTTTGGAAACCATCTCCACACTAAACCCGCGAGATATAAATTTAAGGCTCAAGGCCAAAAATTTCACCACCTATCATGATCTATACCAATACCTCAGAAGAGGGCAGAGGACCAAAGAACTCATCAAAGAATGTGATGAAGTACTAAGAAGGTGCAATGAGATGGATAATCCTGAAACAAATAACGAGGAAGACACCTTGGACTGTGAAGGCAGTTCCATAGTTGACTAAATAAATCCGAGATTTTAAGTTTTTCCATTTCATGTTGCTTTTATTTGTGTTTGGATTTTATGTCTTTGGATTTTATTTCTTTGGTGTTTAATAAATAATATTATTAAGGCTTTTAAGACATAAATTCTTGTTTTATGAAGTATGGACGAGTTTGTGGTGGATAGTGGGTCAAGCCACACGATTTTAAAAGATAAAAGATACTTCATAAATCTTACATTCAAAAAGGCAGACGTAAGCACTATAGCAGGACCGGCCGGCCTTATAGAAGGCCACGGCCAGGCCAACATTTTAATGCCTAAAGGCACGCATCTAGAAATCCCTGATGCATTGTTTTCACCAAGCTCAAATCGAAACTTATTGAGTTTTAAAGACATTCGTCTCAATGGTTTTCATGTGGAAAAAATGGGCGGAGGAAACAGAGAATTTCTCCAGATAGTTAAAACCGCCCAAGGCTAAAAGAAAGTCTTTGAGACTATACCTGCTATAGCTACTGGCATATACTGTATAAAGATCAGTATAATAGAAGCCAATGCCACCGTAAACAAAGCTTTTACGGATATGTTCACTTTATGGCATGACCGGCTGGGACATCCCGGGTCAGGAATGATGTGGAAATTGATATTAAAAACGAGAGGACACGCCTTGAAAGAAAGGAGAGTGATCCCGAAAATTCAAACTTGTGCTTCGTGTTCACAAGGCAAATTGATTGTAAGGCCGTCACCAGTAAAAGTGACTAAGGAAACGATAAATTTCCTGGAAAGAATTCAAGAGGACATATGCGGACCAATACACCCACCTTGTGGGACGTTCCGATATTTCATGGTCCTCATTGACGCATCTACACGATGGTCACATGTATGCTTATTGTCAACACGGAACTTGGCATTTGCAAGACTCCTTGCGCAGATAATTCGCCTACGGGCACACTTTCCAGACGTTCCTTTAAATACCATCTGTATGGATAATGCGGGTGAGTTTACCTCCAGAGCCTTTGATGATTACTATATGTCCATAGGGGTAAGTGTGGAACACTCCGTTGCACATGTACATACACAGAACGGCTTGGCCGAATCTCTCATCAAACGCATACAGCTGATCGCTAGACCATTACTCATGAGGTCAAAACTTCCAGTATCAACTTGGGGACATGCAGTCTTACATGCCGCAGAATTAATCCGTATCAGGCCATCAATTGACCATGAATATTCCCCCTCCCAATTAATTACGGGTAAAGAGCCAGACATACCCATCTTAAAATATTCGGTTGTTCACTTTATGTACCAATTGCTCCACCACAGAGGACTAAGATGGGACCTCAGAGGAGGATGAGAATATATGTTGGATATGATTCACCCACGATCATAAAGTATCTTGAGCCAACCACCTTGATATGTTCAAGGCCAGATACGCGGATTGTCATTTTGACGAAACCGTCTTTCCAAATTACGTGAAGTAAAACGGCTGGATAAAGAAATTGCATGGAATCATACATCCTTAAACTGGCAAGATCCTCGGACCCAAGAAAGTGACTTGGAAGTCCAAAAGATTATTCATATGCTAAAGCTAGCTATACAATTGCCAGATTCCTTTGCTGACCCGCAGAGAGTGACTAAATCGTATATACCAGCCGTGAATGCACCAATACGAATTGATGTCCATGATGGACCGCAAGTTGCTACAGAGTCTAAGCCACGGGCGAAACGTGGTAGATCTATTGGTTCCAAAGAAAAAGCTCCTCGGAAATTAAAGAAAAGTGCTGAAATTCAGACCGAGGAGATACTGGATGGTCCAAACACAAATGAACCTAAGGAGCCGAAAAATGAAGCTCGGAACGCCGAGCCTCATGGTCCTGAAGTTCCCGATAACAATGAGATCTCAATAAATTTTGTTATGTCGGGATCCAATGGAACAGAAAAGACGTCGACGTCGATGATATATTTGCATGCAATATAGCACTTGAGATTATGAATGAGGATCTAGAACCCACGTCAATAAAAGAGTGCATTGAACGATCTGATTGGGCTAAATGGAAAGAAGCCATAAACGTGGAGTTAAACTCTTTAAAGAGGTGACAGGTTTTTGGTCCTATAATTCGGACACCTCGAGATATAACCCCAGTTGCACATAAATGGGTCTTTGTGAGGAAGAGAAACGAACAAGGAGAGATTGTTCGACACAAAGCACAGCTTGTGGCATAAGGATTCTCACAGAGACCAGGAATCGATTATGAGGAGACATACTCCCTTGTGGTGGATGCAACGACATTACGATTCCTGATAAGTCTAGCCATAAAAGAAAATTTGATTTACGGTTAATGGATGTAGTAACCGCCTATTAATATGGATAATGAGATTTATATGCGATTACCAGAGGGTATTGAGCTCAAAGATAAAAGAAGTTCTCACGAAGAACACTGCATTAGGCTGAACAAATCCTTATACGGACTGAAATAGAGTGGGCGCATGTGGTACAATAGATTAAGTGAGTACCTAGTCAAAGAAGGCTATAGAAATGATCCCATCAGTCCGTGTATCTTTATAAAGAAGTTTGCAAACAAAGGATTTGTAATTATAGCAGTATACGTGGATGATTTGAACATCCTCGGAACCTCTGGAGAAATCGCACAAACAGTTGAATATTTAAATGCCGAATTTGAAATGAAAGACTTAAGAAAGACTAAGTTCTGTTTGGGAATACAGCTTGAGTACGTCAAAGATGGAATCCTTGTGCATCAAATGGAATATACAGAAAAAGTACTCAAGAGATTTAATATGGACCAGGCCCACCCATTGAGCAGCCCAATGGTGGTGAGATGCATTGGATTGGACAGTGATCCATTCGGTCCGAGGAGAAAGGATGAAGAAGTCCTTGGTCCCGAAGTGCCATATCTTAGTGCCATAAGAGCGTTATTATATTTGGCTAGTCATACTAGACCAGACATTTGTTTCGCCGTGAACCTCATATCAAGATTTAGTTCTTGTCCGACCCAGAGGCACTGGAACGGGATTAAGCATATACTTCGTTACCTACAAGGAACGAAGGACATGGGTTTATTTTACACTAACCATAACGATAAAGGTTTAGTTGGTTTTGCAGATGCAGGTTGTCTATCGGATCCACACAATGGACGATCTCAGACAGGATATGTGTTCACTCACAGAGGAACCGCAATTTCATGGCGATCCATGAAGCAGACGCTCACGGCCACATCGTCTAATCACGCAGAGATTTTGGCAATTCATGAAGCCAGCCGTGAATGTGTTTGGTTGAGATCGATGACTCAGCACATAAGGCGAGATTGTCGGATGGCCGATGGAAAGGACGAACCGACCGTACTTTATGAGGACAATGCTGCGTGCATAGCTCAACTGAAGGATGGATACATCAAGGGAGACCGGACAAAGCACATTCTGCCGAAATTCTTTTTCACTCACGATCTCCAGACGGCTGGAGAAATACTAGTGCTTCAAGTCCGTTCAAGCGACAACTCGGCCGACTTGTTCACAAAGTCGCTCCCAACCTCAACGCTCAAGAAGCTGGTGTATCAGATCGGCATGCGTCGATTAAAGGACTTATAGGGATGTTTAAATCAGGGGGGTAATACGTGCTGTACTCTTTTTCCTCGCTAAGGTTTTGTCCCACTAGGTTTTCTTTAGAAAGGTTTTAATGAGGCAGCATCCCCAAGCGTATTATAAAGATCCTTGGTTGCATCGGGTTCGGTCATTGCGTTCAAGGGGTAGTGTTATGAACCGTTTGGTTTGATGGACTCAATACAGACTGATCCACGTAGAGGTTATTACATAACCGGTCCTTATGTTTTGTATATATTAAGTAATTAAACATTCCTTTTTATACAAGGAATAGGTTTATGGAATATTGCCATATTGATCCTTATGTAAACCTATATATAAAGACCTTTTGGTCTAATAAATAAAACAACAATTCACAACATTCAAGTACTTGTTTAATAAACTAGCAACTCGCAAGGCAAGGCAAGTAGCTTGCGAGTCGGCCAATTTTTGGCAAGCACTCGTGACTGCAATCACTCGTCTGTCGCAAGGCAAGTAACAAGGCGATATCTGTAAAAATTGAACGAGGCAAAACGGATCGCAAGTGTCTATGCCTAATTTAAACACCATTGAGGTGAATATGAGCTAAACTATCTTCTATTAAATGAGATATATAAAAAAGCGTGTTTTCTAAAATAAAAAAGAAAAAGGATGTGAAGAAAAAAGAAAAGAAAAACGCCCCCCAAGTGCGGTGGTGGGGTTGCAAGAAGTCATAAATGTGATGACACATCGATTTCATGATAACTCCTTGTAACACATCACATGATTTATTCAATTCCGCCTGACTCCAAAACAAATATTCACTCTTCAAAATTTTGCATAATAGTTAGTTTAAAATATTTCAATTATTTTCTTGCTAACAGAAGGACCAGCGTCAAGAAATAGACACAACTTGTAAGTACACCTGACTAGGTCGGATCATAAAAGATTTTTTGGAAAATTTGTTGAATTGCATAAAACTTTATTAATTAATACGGTTGTTAATTTAATGAATCTCTGTATCTTTTATGTTATTTTAGGTTATTGGATCATTTTTTGTTCAACAGTATCTCGCTCTCTAACTTTTATTTTCGATAGGCTCTCTCTTCTAAAACGTATGATATTTAGGATTAAAGATAAATACTTTACAATAGAAAATCACAGAAACGTTAAAAGGAGATCTTTTGTAAATTAGGTGTAAACACTATCATGTTGTACGTCAAAGTTATTAGACAACAATAACATGATAACATCTCTAGATGGGATAAAAGCTTTCAGTCAAACTAATCGCAAGGTTTAAATTGACTTCTATATAACGATGAAATAGATAAAAAACCAGATTACAATTATGAATTGGGTAATATAAAGGTCTCCCACTTTTCAGATGTTTGGCACTCTCTCTGTCTAACAAACCCTAGTGTCCAATCAGCTGTCCAAACTAAAAGAGGTGAACTCTAACAAGCCCTAATGTCTAATCAGCTGTCCAAACTGAAAAAAAAGTGAACCATTTGGCTCATTTCTAACTAAACCTGAAATATATCATAAAAGTCTAATTTCCCATGAAAGCAACTAAAAACAATGGCCACTTGCTTTCATATATGCTGGTCCCAGCTTTTGCACCGTTCCGTAGCCAGACTACGCTTCTCCTTTTCTTTTCTTTTCCCCTATTTACATGAAATATTTATATTGATTATTAATTACCATGTCTTCACACTCTCACTTTTTTCTCATTGGGTTAGTGATCACTGATCAATTGTTTCAACAATTTGTTTTGTTTTGCATATTTCTAAATAAATATGTGTCTTTTTCGTATGATACAAGACTCATTTATTCTATTAAATTTTATTCTAGTCCAGTGATTGTTTTCCTTTCTGACTTGTGTTTAATACATTGATAAAAATAGTAACAATTTTCATTTATTTCTAAACATATATATATATATATCATGCTTAAACAATCACACATTTTATAGTTTAACCACTACTATAAATTACTAATCAACCCTACATACGACAGAAAGAAAAAGAACAATCCCAAATTTGATTGAAGTATCCCGCGAATAAAAATTCACTAGGGAATGTTCTCATATCTTCTTCTTTTCTGTCACCAATATTCTCTCTCTATATATATCATTGACATACATTAATTTCGTTTTCTCGACAAGAAGGCCGACATATAATATATTCTAGCAAAATACAAATATTCTTTCACCAGTTACTACACTTTGCATATATTATATGTATCGGTTGTATATGTTTTCAACATTATATGATTCCCAATTATTGTTTTTTTCTTTCTCAATCAATTTTCACAGTATCATATGGTTTATATAACATTTTACTATACATGATTTATATCCTCGATTCAAATTTTAAATTGGTTAAATATATAAATTTTATAATTACCTTTCTGATGAAAGTTATTTTAAATATGATTTTAAGTCTGTGAAAGTTTTATATGGGTATAAAAGTTTCCTGTAAGATCATTTTGCTTATTAAGTGGATAATTCTCTAATCCTGAACTCTTTAGAAAATAAATAGTAGGAAGAATACTCATAAAAATTATCATCAATTGGGGTTTGAGTCAAGTAGACAATGGTGTTTTAACTTTCTTATGTATGCTAGGTAGTAACCTTCTTCTTGAGCGGGATGAGATATATTTTAATTATTTTATAATAAATGATTGTAAAATTATATTATAAAACATAAAAATTTAAATTTGCTTTTTGAATATTTAAATCTTTCAGAAAATATTTATAATATATAATTATAAAGTAGATATTATTTCAATTTAATATGTTTACAATTTAAACTCAGTAAATTTTCATGTAATGTAATATAAAAAGTTATTCAAAAAAGTCTATATTTCTGTATTACCATTTTCTAAATATGTGAAATTATCTAATTCAAATCTAACTTCATGATGATTTGATGGTAGATGTAATATTGCATCGAGTTTTCATATAGAACCAACAATTAAAATGAATTTTTATTTAGAAAAATTGGTTATAAGATGGTTTTTAACTTTCAATAAAAAAAAAATATTTATTTGACTTTTGTAACTATTCATATTCTATGATATTTTGTATAATTTTTTAAATTTTGTTTCTACTAAAAATTAAATAGTGTGTTCAATGTTAAAATAAATTATTTCAAAAATCTAAAATAGAAAATTTAATAGATATTTTTATTACCATTTTTGGAATATGTTAATTTATCTAATTTGAATCTAATTTAATCATGATTTGATGCTATGTATAATGTTGCATCAAGTTTCTATATAAGTGGTCCAAAATTTAAGATGAATTATAATTCAACAATAAAAATAAATATATATTGTAAATAATTAATATGATATATATTTCATAATAAAATATTTAAATGAATTAAATTAGATTATACATGCCTTTTATGTTCTAATGATGAATTAATAATATAATAATTTTTATAATTGGAGAAAATAATAATTTTTAGATACATAAAAAGATATAGAATGACTCATATAAAATCTTAATGTGTAGTTTATGTTTGATAGATTAATTTATACTTATTCTATCCCAAAATAGAAAAATCATATATTTACAAGTTATGCCATTGAATTATTATTGAAAAGTTGTTTGGCAACAAGTTTAATAAGGGATATAAATGTATGAGTTTACTGAGTTGACTCACTGAAAAAAAAAACACAAAATAATTAGTTTTAAAAATCAGAAAAAAATCCTAACAAATAACCATGACATTCCATAAACCTAGATAAACAATAAAATATATGCTTTCAAAATAAATAGTATATCAAAAATAAATATTTATTCATTTATTTTAGGGAAATTCTCAAAAATATCACACTTTTATGTTTTTGTCCAAAAAATAGCATTAGGATAAAAATGACAAAAATAACATTAATTGAAGAGGAAAAAGACTATTATATCTTTACTTCTCTCTTTTTCATAATTTTGTAACCCTAAACCCTTAATCCTTAAATCTCAACTCTAATTAATGATTTGTGAACCCAAACTCATTAGTAATACACTTAAAAATGATTAAATTATGCTATTATTGTCATTTTTAATATGATGTGCTATTTTTGGGACAAAAACTTCAAAGTGTGCTATTTGAAGGTATTTTCTCTTTATTTTATTGATAACGTTTATATTTAAAGAATATTATTATTAATAAAATAAAAAATAAATATCACTAATACATTTCTATACATTAAAAGATAAAGAAATGTTGTTTTCTAATTTATCAGAACCTAGATTATTTTAGTAAGTTTTTAATTTTGTTTTATTTTCAAATTCTTTTTAAAAAATTAATATTTTATAAAATAAATATTAACAGTTAATAAAAATAATTATGGATATTAAATTTAATTAATAAAATATTATACAAATGAGAAGATTTCCAATTTAAATCATTCAGATTTCTCTCTAAATTTAAAAAGATCTAACGAATAGATTTTGAACTTAATTCCAAAACTTTCACACCAAGCTAAACAAAATATCTAATAATCAACAAATTTCCCTCCCTATATAAGATAATGCCATTCCATTAAGAAACACATATGTTTTCTTAGTAGCTTTTAATGTTTTTTTGTTTAAGGTTTAGATAATTTATTTGTTTTAATATAATTTTTTTTATTTCTACTTTTGCTAGGTGATATTTGAGGAGCAGTTTTGAAGTTTTTCCACTTTTGTGTCATAATAGCAGGTAATCATCATATGTGTTTTATATTTACAAAATGAAAATATTCATAATGTATTGTAAAACATGATCTTAATTTTTATTCTGTTGGCAAAATATTTCTTTTTTATATATAAAAACCTAACCTCGAAAAGTTATCATTAATTAGATTGACATGTAGTTTTCATCTCAAGTTTTATGGGTGTTCTACAAACATTCATCTTTCTTTAGTTTTTCCATTTTTTTTGTTTTACCCAAAAATCAAATTTCAATTACATATTTGTACCAAACACTTCTTAATCATATCATATACCACAAAATTTATATACATAAATATTAATATAATATTTATAAATAAACGAAAGAAGAAAACATCACCCCGCCCAAGTGCGGCTGGTCAAAAATATTAATTCAACAAATATGGATAATATTTATAATTTCTAAACTATGTTTTAAATATACTAAAAATGATATTTATTTGATTTCACTTATACTCATTCAAGGTTTCAAAATATGCTTCATAAATAAAACATTTTCATACTCCAAATAGCCCTGGGCGTTTGGTTTTCGGTTCGGTTCGGTTCGGTTTTTTCGGTTTTCGGTTTTTTCGGTTATAGATATTTAGTAACCGTTCGGTTAATCATAAAATTCGGTTCGGTTTCGGTTCGGTTTTTTCGGTTTTCGGTTTTTTCGGTTATAGAGATTTAGTAACCGTTCGGTTAATCATAAAATTCGGTTCGGTTTCGGTTCGGTTTCGGTTCGGTTATTTCGGTTTCGGTTCCGGTTTTTTTATATATTTTTTGGATAATTTGGATAAAAAACCGGATAACTTCGGATAATATCAGATAATTTCAGATATTTTGGATAAAACATTTGGATAATTTTGGATAATTAGGTTTTTTACTAATATTTGGTTAATTTTAATTATTTAATTATTTTAAATATAAATATAAATAATATTTTTAAATATATGAATCGTATTTCGGATATTCGGTTACAGGTTCGGTTATCCATTCGGTTCGGTTCGGTTCGGTTTCGGTTCGGTTTCGTTCGGTTATTTCGGTTTCGGTTCGGTTCCGGTTTTTTTATATATTTTTTGGATAATTGGATAAAAAACCGGATAACTTCGGATAATATCAGATAATTCAGATATTTTGGATAAAACATTTGGATAATTTGGATAATTAGGTTTTTTACTAATATTTGGTTAATTTTAATTATTTAATTATTTTAAATATAAATATAAATAATATTTTTAAATATATGAATCGTATTTCGGATATTCGGTTACAGGTTCGGTTATCCATTCGGTTTCGGTTCGGTTCGGTTTCGGTTCGGTTTTTTCGGTTATAGAAATTTAGTAACCGTTCGGTTAATCATAAAATTCGGTTCGGTTCGGTTTCGGTTATTTCGGTTCGGTTTCGGTTTTCGGTTAAAATGCCCAGGGCTACTCCAACAAATAAATATTCTCATACAACATATCAGTTCGGTTAATATACTAACTACCCCTCAAGAATACTCGGACCCGAAAAACCGAACCGGAACTGGCCGGAAAAAAAAAGAGGAACCGAACCGAATCCGAAACCGAAAAAATACCTGTACGGGTCTTAAACTCCTTTACCCAAAAGACCCAAACTGAACCCGACCCGACCCCGAGAACCGATTGGGTACCCGAGACCCGAAACAAAATACACTAACAAAATTAAAGGTTTTCTTATTTTCTTCATAATTCTTTGCTTTGAATGTTCTAAATTTTTAGATTCGAACCGAAAGGAACCGACCTGAAACAGAACTGAAATTCTACAATACCCGAATGGGTCTTAATCTCCTCTACCCAAAAGACCCAAACCCGAATAGAAACGACCCGAACCCGATCCGAAAACCCGAATGCCCATGCCTATCATCCAAACAAAATAAATTATTCTTATTTATCGTAATTTTCGACTACTATAAATCACTTAGCTCCCCCCAAATAGTTTTTTCTCTCTGTAAAAAAACAAAACAAACAAAACGAATATTTCGAATCCAAATTATTAAAAAATATATATTGTTCAGCGCAACAGCGGATCAGTTACTAGTTAGTATTAATTAGAAGATAAGCTTGCGAAGACAACTATTTTTTCTGAACAAACTTGGACCTTATATCATGCTTGTCCTCCTTTTTTAATAAGCTTTATACAAAACGATCTATCTATTTAATGGAATGCAATTTAGTTGGAGAGAAAAAAGAAAAAAGAAGGTGATGAACTTATAATTTATACAGAAGGTCACCGCAACATAAAAGAAGAAAAACTCGATGAACTTACAAAAATAACTTCAATGTTTATAATAAGACGGGACAGTTCTATACTAGTAGTAAGTATCTTTGTTCTGAATCTCGCTAGGTCCAACGCATGCGGCCCTTAGTTAACAAAAAGTCGGAGAAAAATCGAGAGTCTTCGGAGGGTAATTTTTTAAAACTTTTTAAATCTTTTAACATTTTTAATATTTATATGTTTTAAAGCCTTTTTTAATGATGTATCAATTAATAAACCAATATTTTATTATACATAAATTTAAATTTACTTTGAAAACTCCAACCATGTTATTCATTTAATTATACTGACAAGAGTTAGAAGCCCAATTCATATAAGATTATTTAAAACTCATATAAAAAGATTATTTGAAATGCAAATTCTCTAATTGTCGATTAGTGTTATCTTTTCCGGTGTTGCATGTGGCGGAGACGACTGAAATAATTTTCCTCGGAACACTTCTTTAGACCATGAGTCTTTTCATTCGTTTGATGGATTGAATAATCTTTGGGATAATGCGGTTTGTAAAATTAAATCGCTGATTTCTTATATTCTACAGATGAAACTCGGATACTGTATAATAATATCGAGTAGCACTGATTCACCACGGCAATCCACTGACTAGCGAGTACTCGGCCGGGTAATCGGCTACATCATACGAGTTTTAGGTCTCGAATGGTAACATTAAAACTGCATCCGCATCGCACTCAACAGTAACAAAAATCTCTCTCTCTATATATATATATATCTATACATTTTTATAACTGTAAAACCGCACCGCGGTTGTTCCGCACCGCTTTACCTGCCGTTACCATCCGGAGCCTTTGAATAAGAAAACTAAGTACTAATCGCCATAATATCTGATTAATCGGTTAGTACATCCCAAAATTTGGATTACAATTTTTTTTTAATGGTACGCAACCCCATGAGTCACGCTGACCCTACTAGTTAAAAGACTGAACACAACCCTACATCGAAATTCCCAAATCCTTCGCATTGCATATAATAATTTTTTCCCCTTTAACTCTCATCCTCTCCTTAGGCTTATTATCTTTCCATTTATTAAATTTCATTATTTTTATGATCGCTTAGCATAGTTGTTCAAGTACACAATACCCGTTTTTGAGGCAAGTGTCTGTTCGTTAGAGAGAGAGAGATAGAGAGATATATATAGAGAGAGACAGTGTGAAGCTTTTACCTCTATAATTGATTATATCTTCTACCTATTCCTCAACACAAACAACTTATTTGGTCTTGTTTCTCCGATCGATCATGGCTAACTCCACAACAGCCACCGAGCAACTTTGCTACATCCCCTGCAACTTCTGCAACATAGTTCTTGCGGTATATAATTGCTTAGCTATAATGGATCTATATGCTTTTCGCAAGATTTTGTATATTAAGATATAGTCAGGCATATATAGATCTACCTTTATTTCCTTTGTACTATATACTGGTTTCTGATAAAAGAGTAGTGCGGCTCTTTTTCATCAGTTCCACTATCTTACTAGCGTTCAAAATTCTCATCAATTTAAGACCTGTCTAATTTTTTTTTTGTCAGTAACAAATATTTCGTTTAGCTTCTGGTGCCAGAGAGAAGTCACCATCCTTCTGCTAAACATGACTTTTCCACCCATTATATAGATTTATCATCTTCTCTTTTTTCTTGCTTTTCTCAAAGAAACTTATAATTTAGGTTTATGGATTTAATTTTGCAAGGTCACGCATTTGTGTCCATGTTCAATAATCTACACAAATTTTGCATCATGAAAAGAGAAGATGATCATCATCGCATGGCTCTAGTTTTGGTCTATAACAAATATTGATTACAATAATTTCCCTCAATTTGTTTTTGTTTTTGTTTTTTTTTTTGCCTTGCAACCTCACAAAAGATCATAGGAGTGTCTAATCTACATTAACAGAAAAAGCAATATATTAATTTTCTTGTTTCTACTGAATAATGATCATGTATATATAAGCTTTTGTCGTTCTATATCTTATGGATCTGGGTAGAAAAAACAATTATCCAAGAAAAGGATTCAATGATCTTTAAAAAAAAAAAGGATTCAATGAATTTAGTATTTATGAGGATTTGTTTTGGTTAAAATGTGAAGGTAAGTGTGCCATGCAGCAGTCTGTTCGACATCGTGACCGTCCGATGCGGTCACTGCACCAATCTGTGGTCTGTAAACATGGCAGCTGCTCTTCAGTCGCTTTCACGCCCTAATTTCCAGGTCACTTTCTCTCTCTCCACAATTCCCTAAATATTGAAATTTTGAACAATCCCTCTGAAATTTAGGGCTCTTTTGTTTGTTTTTGAAAGAAGAATAACATAGACAGAGATCTGAGATCTGAGCTTCTTATTGCATGTTTCTGCCTCCAGCCGCCGTCTACATCTGCAAAGCCCCAAATAGATTTATTAGTTAACTAAATCTTTTATATTTTTCAAATTTATATAATTTTCTTTTTTCCAGCTGTGACTGATATCTGCAGCCTTTTTCCACAATGCTTTTTTAATAGAGCCCTAGCTGATGTTTTGATCTATATACTGATACATACTGATGTAGGCTGCTTCCTCTTTGATTTGATTGACCTGAATGTTAGGGTTTCATAGGTTTGCATTCTTTTCTTTTTCTAATTATATTCTCGGAGCCCTTTCTTTAAGATCTTGTCTTTTACTAGTGTTTAAACAATTAATAAAACGTCCTTTAGTTGGTCCACCTTGTTTTTCTCTCTTCATTTCCTAATTTAGACAGTACATACATAATTGTTACTAAATCCTTCTGATTCATCATTTTCGGTCTGAAATTTTGAAGCTATTTAAAATAACGTAGCATTTTATTAACTATTAATTGACGATTAAATATGAAATATGGAATAGGCAACAAATTATGCAATGCCAGAGTATGAATCTTCATCAAGAGGCCACACCAAGATTCCTTCCAGAATTTCAGCTCGTACCATTACTGAGCAAAGAGTTGTAAATCGTCGTAAGTGACACATTTCTTCTTATAGAGAATTAGATATGTAAACAGAAAAAATAATTTATGTTTATTTCTTATATTGCCTTCCAGCTCCGGAAAAGAGGCAGCGAGTGCCTTCAGCGTACAATCAATTCATAAAGTAACAAAATATTTCTAGACATCTATATATACCCGCAATTAATAGTGTTTATAATATTCGAAATATTTTAAGAAAGGAGTCGTTGATTTGTGTTTTAAAATGAAAACTGTGAAGAGAGGAAATTCAAAGGATCAAGGCGAATAATCCAGACATAAGCCACAGAGAAGCATTCAGCACCGCCGCCAAAAATGTAAGTTTATTTTTTAATTTTAAATGCTCAAAAAGTTTTTAAAATGCGTTTTCTTGGGTAAAAGAAATATATAAGTTTTAAATAATTACTGCAGCCTCAATATTTCAAATTGCAGATGAGTCTTAAATCTGCATATGACCTTTTCCCACAACCCGTCATGTTTGTGACGGTTCTAATATACGAGATTGATAACCATTTGCACCGTAATAATCATTTTGACCTCAAAACTCTTACCACCCAAACAAAATGTTAATATCAAAAAAAAAAAATTGTTATTTTGTTCTATGAATGTGGATTCGGAAGAGAACTAGTACTTTTGTTGTCTTAAAAAACTCTTATAGCTACACGTATTATGAGTATAATATAATTTAGGGTCAACTTTTTATATCTCATAGTGAGCAGTAATACTCATTAGTGTGATAGTTATGTCGTAAAATGTGATTAAGTATCTAAACTTATATATAAATTTACCTTTTAAAGAAATAAGCAATGCAATAGCAAACTAAAATATACAGTAGAAGTTATATTAACTAATAATAATGAGATTTTGAAAATTTATTAATCTATAAAAATATTAATTAATCGACAAATAAGTAAATATTATTTTTGTCAAAGAAAGATTGCTTTTTAGTCCATTATTACGATCTTCCTCTAAGTGATGATTATTAGCAGAAACGTCATTAATTTTTTGAAATTATGAATAATAATCTCCCTTATCATAATAAAATGAATGCTACACACATATATAACTATTTATGTGAAAATAATGCATGTTTATAACTTAAAAATGGTATGAGAAATGACATCTACAACTTTTAATTTTGATGATGAAGTCGACTACAAAATACAATACATTTGAAAGCAATTACACATAAAACTAACTATAGCACTGAAAAACTCTTTATAGTTTTAGATTCATCGGAAATACAAACTGCACTTAGACTTTTTATGGAATAATTAAAGTTAGAAATAAGCACAACCAAAAAAAAAAAAAAAATAAGCACAACCAAAATCTCAGCTTTAGGTTAAAATAATTACTATTATATCATATTTTAGTATATTATGTAGTTTAGTTACATATGCATAAATTTATATAATTATCAACTTATGATATTATTAGGACTACATATTTGCATAAGAGTTTTAAAATTTTATTAATTTATCATGTTATCAGTTCTCTTTAAATTTTGTATATTGGTCTATTTTGGGACTAGCAAAATTAATTATTTTAACATATTTGTTGAATTATTTGAGTATTAATGTATATAAGGTTTAATGAATATAGTTAAGTTTCTGTTTATAAATTTAAAATACCTAATTTACGTTTACAATAATACTAATCAATAGATTCAACAAAATTAATAAATAACATATATATATAAACTATCTGTATATATCATAATATAAATATATATTATTATATATTTTTAATAATAATATTAATGAATATAGTAAGTATATAGTTAATGTAACACATAATTAACAAAATAAAAACTAATATTGCTAATATTAGTCAATAAAATTATAGAAAGTTCAACTTTAATATTAAACATGTTTTTGTTTTATTTTATCAACCAAAATTAAAACAATATACATAATTTTGTGTTCTTATTAATTGTAGAGGTTCATGTTATTTTAATACTTCATATAAAATCATAGAAAGAATGACTATTTGCAATTTGCAATTAATTTTCTCTGTGTTATTTTACATGAAATTCATTGATATGGTTTGCGATTCACATCCCGAGAATGACATTTTTGTATGTACAGGTGTGGCATATACGTACTTAACCTTATAATATATTTTTTTCGCGTATAATTATAGGGATATATTGATGTACTCTATTCCTATAATAACATTCTTGTATGTATAGGTGTTCCACATACGTACAAGTATCTCTTACATTTTCATATATAAAACAGTTTTATAAGTAATCTTATGATTAAATTGGTTGCACATTTTGTAGTGGGCACACTTTCCTCATATTCACTTCGGTCTAATGCTGGAGAGCAACAAGCAAGCGAAACTAGCATAATAATGTAAGCGCTTTGTACAACTATCGTTTTAGAGATTCACCGTACGTAGTAATAAATTTTATTTACTTTGAGCTTCAAAACTTCCCTTCTTCGCTTTGTTGTAGTCTCGAAGTGTATAATAAGTGCTGGAGATTTGAAGTACCATGGAACAAGTGCGCAGAAGACAACTATATGTCAATGATATAGATATATATATCATCGTCACACTATATAATTCACTAGGCATATATTTTCTGATCTTGGAACCGTCTGATCATATATATGTACAAGTGAAGATGTCTATCTTTAAAACTATATCTAGAAATATTTAATTAATAAGCTTCTTATGAATTTTTTTTTTTTTTTACTTTTATGGCATTTGTATGGTTTGTATCACAAGATATATGAGTTCCTTTCCAGTTTATAAGATAAACTGGAATTATAAATACTACCCACCTGTACTACTTCTTCTTTGACTCCTCCATAAATCCTATTTATTATTTTCTCAACAGTCCCTCTCTACATTTTTTATTTTCTAAAGAAATATATAAAAGTTAATACTAAGATAGAAAAAAGTAAAATTATACATGAGATATTAGAATTACTTATAAAATTTATATTTTTATATAATAAATTTTAGTTTTATATTTATAAAAAGTTTCTTTAAAAATATTGTAGTATTTATGAGATGAGAAGTGATTACTTTGGTCAATTATTTAATATTTATTTTTAAAAATAGAATTTGCATGTATATAAAATTAGATATACTAGTTGAGCTGCGTACTCCGCGCATGCGAGGGGTCATTTTTGTTTACTTAATACTTTTGAAGATTATATGGGTTTGTAAAAAAAAGTTATATATGTTAAACCATGTTGCTGTACATTTTCTATTTTATGTGATTTTGATTTGTTTAGTTGGTTTTGTGGGTATTCTTTATTGTTTATGCTGTAATGATCGTCTTATGTGATTAATTTTCCCACTGTTTTTGTTTCTCCATTTTTGTAAAAATATTTTTTTGCGTATTACCACTGTATATGTCTTTCTATATTTGTTTCGTTAATTTTCATATCTTTTTATAAGGTCTCTACTCATGTTGAGCCTTTTTTAATGATAGTTTTGTGTTTTTAAGCGTAGCAATTGTAATTTTTATAGGTTTTTCTTGTGCTACTATTATTTTTTATCATCTCCGTACTGTTAGGTTACAAACATGGGTCTTTTTTATAAGGTCTCTACTCACGTTGGACCCTTTTTAAAGATAGTTTTGTGTTTTTAAACATAGCAATTGTAATTCTTATAGGTTTTTCTTATGCTACTATTATTTTTTATCATCTCCGTACTGTTAGGTTACAAAAATGGGCCTTTTTTATAAGGTCTCTACTCATGTTAGGCCTTTTTAATGATAGTTTTGTGTTTTTAAACGTAGCAATTGTAATTTTTATAGGTTTTTCTTGTGCTACTTGATGAGGACATCAAGTAATCATCAACCCAGGAGCAAGGAATCATGAGACTTGGAGAAGGAAGCATGAAGCTGAGGAGAGCTAAGGAGACATGTAAGCAAAGTTCAGCTCAAATGGAGGCCAATACGAATCCTTTCAGCTCAACCATCAGTTGTAGAACACACTCAACTCACCTAGAGTTGACCTCGAGGAAGAATCAGTTAAAAAGGAGTTCATATGAAGAAGATATTGAAGATACAACTTGGAAGATCTTCAATGAACCCGCTGGAGACATGCGCCCACTCATAAAATCATTCCGGACAAAAGACGACGAATCAAGCAATAAATCCAAATGTTTTGGATTCTTTACTCAATGGGGAAGCCAGGAAAATTGGGTTTACATCAAACCGGATTCAGACTTGGGAGTTATTGAGTTTACAAACCGGGTGAACTCCAAGTTACCCGATTTGGACCAGCGAGCAGTAATTGGAGGATTGCGGCTAAACCAGGAAGAATTAAGCTGTGAACCGACCTGTTATGGAAACTCGACTCATCAGGGAATCCGGGATAGTTTGAATCAGTCCGGAATTCATTATGGTTTGAAAGTTATACCACTTTTAATCCAGAGGATTCTCCACTTGCCTTATTTGGAAGCTCATGGATTCAATCCTTTACAAAACCGAGTTTGGCGACCAGGAGAGTTTATTAAGCAGCTAAGAGAGCCTAAATTCATCTTACAATGGACCAGAACTCAGAGGATCAGGCGGATTCTCTTGCTTAAACACTTTCCTTTCTTGGACGCATTCACATTTGGTGCCATAACTCTCCAACGGCTATATTATCAAAGCTACAGCTACTTGAGCACGGATTCAATGCATCTAGACACTCCAAGACACCATCTATTCATGCCCAAGTTGTCAAGGATCAAGTAAACCACGACTTTCCAATTCAGCCAAAGAATGCCATCAATTCCAACGGCTCTTTTCATTTATTTGGCACAATTTTCTCTTTGTGATTATTTTCAGACTTTTAGTTATTCTTGTACGAGCACTATATAAGTTCAAGTCATATTCATTGTAAAGACTCACCTTTCAATCCAGAAATTAATCAAGTATTTTCGTTTTTCTTTCAAAGTGTGTTCTTTGAAGAATTGTTCTTTCTTTAGACTTAAGTGAGCGATTCACTTAGTTCTTTAGAGTTCAGCGGCTTAGCTTGTTTGTGTGATACAAACAATCTATTTCGTCCACCGATTGAGAGAGTCAATCAAAGCCCACTGATTGAGAGAGTCAATCAAACCACCCTTCCATCTCTACTTTCAGCCATCTTCCGCCAAAAGGCTTGGGAACTCTTGATCATTGAGTGATCATAAATTGGAGTGATTCCAATCTTATATCACTACTATTATTTTTTATCATCTCTGTACTGTTAGGTTACAAACATTCTCTTATATAATCTATTTTGTTTTCTTTGTCTATTTCTTTATGTGTATATTAACTTGTTTTTGTTAGTTATTGTGTGTTTCTGAAATCGTAAAAATAAAAACACATCCCGTTAGTCTTTTTACCATATGTATTGTTACACTGTTTATTATTAAAAAAATACAAATGCGAAACAATTAAACGCAATATTTTATGTAATATGATTTTTTAACACTTTATTTTTTTCGTTTTTCCTCTTGGTTACGTAAAAACTTAACCATTCTAACATATATCTTTTCATATTGCCATTTTCTGATATTATTTTTGGGAAATAAGTTTTCCCTTCTAAATGGAACTTTCTCTCTCTCATCAATCTACAATGATTGGATTTATGTCAATCTTAGTTCAACTTTTTGTAATACTAGGGATCCGCGCGGGTTTCTTTTATATTATTTTACCTTTTTTGTTGGATTAGTATTTTGTTTTCTATTTTATTTTCCATAGTTTTAAGTTGAGCTACGTTGGAAGGAACAGCTTTGGATTTGCGGGACGTTTGATTAGTGTGAAATGCTTTGATTTTGATTATATAATGTTTTTACATGTCCGAGAAAAAATAAACATAGAAGTTTAACAAATCTTATGTATAAGGGATTTCGTATATAAGCTACTTTTTGTGAAACTCCTATGTATTTTGTAGTCAAAAATATTCACAAATGTATTTTCCAAAAAAACTTCTTTATAGGTTTAAATGGACATTATCAAATTGTTGTTTTTTGTATGGTTTATTATCTAATCGGAGAGGGTATATACAGTTAATTTATTGCATTTGAAAACCAAAAATATCAATTGTATAGAGACGTGCACGAAAAAGATTATACGTATAAAACAATCAGCAAAGTTCAAAGACAACACTTTTCTTAAACTTTATAATAATTTTTTTTCATAAATTTGTAGTATTGTTTTAAAGACTGTAGTCAATGAAATTTTCAAGAGCCAACGAACATGCCTTAGAAATAGAAATTTATGGTTTCACTTACATATGGTATAGGTCCATTTCTGAAACTTTATGTCTTGTTGAGAAAGATATATCCGTCTCCTAAGGCAATGATAGATCTCGAGTGGTTCAAACTCTTGTTTATCTGTTTCCTCTGTTTGTCTTTGGCTTCTTATACAAATCAGATTCTGAAGTAGCCATTCGGTTGTACCCTGGAAAACTGTTTTGTAAACAATATTTTGTTTTGCTTTACTATATAGACTTTCAGCACACTCATCGCAGCAAAGAACATCTTATAATATAGAAAACTCTCCGTAAAACGGTTTTAAAAGAAACAAATCATGCAAATTTCAAGAGTCACTAATCTTGGTGAAAGCCATAGTTTCCCTTGTTTCACTACCCTGATGTAGCCTCTTCTTATCCTCGTAAATACAGAAGTCAATGACAAAGCAACTAAAAAACGAATTTAGTGAATCACCACTTTAAAACTATAAAAAACGACATGTATTTAGTTGAAGAAAGCAAACCTGTTAAAGAAGCTATAAAAATGGCTTGATTTCTTACCAAAAATTTCTTCTCCGTCTCTTCCAACTTCTTTCTTCTATCTTCGGGAGACTCCTGAGATTCTTTGATTTTTTTCTCACTGCATCATCAGCCCTCTGTTTGTCGTTTTTGAGAGTAGCCTGTTGGAAAGCAAATGATTACTGGAGCTAATTAGAGTCATGTAACCGTTGATGTAAATCATGGTATCGATTTGCAAGTAAATAGGAAGATCATACAACTAATTGACAATTGATAGGCACCGTCATAAAGTAAAACCTTATTCGTATCTTCAACTAAAACTTATATGTCTTTAATAACATGAGGAGCTTTTCAGCGGCTTTCTTTGCAGCTTTGCATTCCTTCACAAGCAATGCATTTGTGTCATCCAAATTCTTCCGCATTCCATCCAAATCTCGCATCTTCTGAGTAATCACCCTAAAATGTGAATTCATCGCTATACATTATATATCTATTGTAATTCTTGCAAGAACATGAACCTGAAAAATTGTGACGGCCTTCGTTTGCTTCGTGAATCTGAACTGTTTATGGACAGCCATTGCTGTTAAAACAGTCTGTACAGAAAGCACAAACACACGGTGCTTTTTACGACTTTCTCGCATAATATATTCGGCCGTCTACTGAATCTTCACAGCAGCGGCTTCTCGTCTTGTTTTTTCTGTTTTGAAAGTTTGCAGGAAAGTCTTCCTATGATATTTGCAAATGAGAGAAAAATTAGATGAACGTTTTCGTATTCAGAGAATCAGCTATATAGCGTGACCAAGCTAATGCTCTTCCAAAATCCTGAGAGAGCGATTGAACAATTATATATGATGGTTAACCTCTACATATAGCTTGTCGAGATATTGCGGCCCTTCTCAGAACAATAAACCGTTTCTAAGTCTGATATGTTATAGTCTTATTGCCTCATTTAAAATACTAACTTAAAATAACATAAGGATACATGTTCAAAATCCATGAATTATAAGATTACACGAACAAAATTGAGAGGACTTTCCATCTTCAGTTCTGATAGAATAAGAAAAAAACATGTTTGGGAAGAAAGAAAAAACCTGCTTTAACTCTCGAAAAGAGATGTGTGATTAGGTGGTGGATAAAATCTCACCCTTGTGTCTGAATTTTTGAATACTCAGATGGTGCATGTAGTTGTACTCTCATTATTTCGTAAACATTACCTGAAAGCAAAAAGAAAAGAAAATCATAACAAAACTGTATCATCGCTTGTGAGAGTTACAGTAGAATTGAAAATACAGATTGTGATCAAGACACTAAGTATAATCTCCTGTTTAAAGGCTGAATTATATTTATCAGCATCAATATACGCAAACAACCGCAAGTTTCAATTCCATTTAAATTTTTAGAAAGACCTAACTTGAATTTGAAAAAGAATGAAACACTGAACTTACGTCTTTGTCATCAGGTCAGTCTCATCAGCTTCTCTAGTATTCTCTACCGGCTTCTGAATCAGCTTTGTGTAGGCTGCAACGAAATACGAATTTTAGATTGTCAAACTCAGAATAACAAACAAATTTTTTTCTTTAGATTTTTTTTTCCTCGCCAACCTATACTAAGAAAGCAACACGTAATACAGATGGCTAAATAAAAAAAATAAACCCAATACAATTGCCACAATCATCTTCTTCCTTTTTTCCTCCCGACGGCCACTGGTTTACATTCAACAACCTAAATCAATGATGTGAGTATGTAAATCGATTTAGCTCCCAGTTCACCATCTTTATTGTCTAAGATTTTAACCGCGACCACTTCAAACCCATAAAATCGAACTCATTTTAAAAAAAGGAACCTGCTATGAACCTGAATTCATGGTGAAATTGAACCCAAATAGTCGGATTGAATGCTCAAGAGTGATGGACGCACTAGTTAAAGAAGATTTATGTGTTGTAGAGGAAACGACGTAACGTCAAAGCTTACCGTCGGCGAAATTGGAGAAGAGAAGTCGAAGGGAGCAAAACGGCGACAGTCTTGAGATTGGGCCACGAGTTCTTAAGCTCAATTCTGTGAATCAATTGTCTGCATAAATTTTCTGAAAAGCCCACCAACATGTAAGAGATGACAGCTGACATTTTTACCCAGAGGAGAAATAGAAGTGTACTTTATTATTATAATAGATGTTATTTTCCATTAATTTTCTTTACCATCTTTGTATTTGAAGTATTAAATTAGTGAGAATGAATGAGTTTTGAGGAGCTTTCTTTTGATCCTATCCTGTACATTTGGTTTGGTTGTGCTTTGCTTTTTTTCCTCCTTTTTGATTCTGAGTTCGATTCTTCCATATGTTTTTTTTTGTTTTTCTTTTGAATGTCCCTCATCCACTTTCGTTTGTTTTTTGTTGTTCCTGTCCCTCATGGTCTTTTTTTTCCGGTCTTGTGTGCTCTTTTTTATTTTGTTAATAAGACAATCGTAATCCCTGTGTAGGTTGAATGTCAACGGTCTTTTTAAAAATGATGGGCCTCATCAACAATTGGGTCTAACAATAAAATTAAGTGAGGCATATGGTATCTGCGTTTTCCTTTTAAACAAAATAGAACATGTGTCGATATAGGGAGGATGACATGGAGGCCTTAGAAGAAGAGTAGTTCCCCATTATATATAAGATATGATTTATTGAGACTAAATGTATCAAATTTGTTATTTGATTTTTAATCATATGACATTTAGTTATGAATTTTATAAAATTGATATATTAAATTTGTTAATATATTTTAGTATTATATATATATATTTGTGTGTGTGTTTATACATACGCTTCCAACACGTGTCCGCTTCCTAATATTTTTTTTTAAAGCCGCTTCCGTACGATTCCAATTCCACGTACCCGCTTCTGATTTCCTGTAAAGTAGGTTTTCGGTGTTTAATTTTGGAGTAATATTCACATAAGAGTGAGTTTTAAAACAACTCTAAAATCAGATATATCAAATTTTAAATTTTAGAGAGAACTCTATTTTCATCAATATATGTTAAGAATATGAGCTAAAGATAGGAGTTCATAAAATAGTAAACAATTTACTTTCTTTATTGAATGCATTATGGATGCTTTTATCTGTATTATTATTGTACACAAATTAAAACAGAGGAAGAAAAACATATAAATCACTTTCAAATAGTTGTTCCCTCATGTATACAATGAGTAAAGGAAAAACGGTGAATCAAATATGAGCTATTGTTATCACCTGGTTAAGTAAAAAGTACATGAACAACGCATAATAAATAATAAAAGAATATCTCATTAGAATGTATACACAAGAGGTAGGTGAGGTGGCTTACTCCAATTTCCTTGAAAATTCAGGTAAAATAAGTATATCTGGTGAGGTGGTGAGAAAATAGAATCCAAAGTAAAACAATTACACAATGGTTTCCTCACCTGTTATTGTCCAAGGCAGAACAATTTCCCTTGTAATCGCTTTCTTCATCGACATCCGCTGCATTTGTAGCATTTTCTTATCGTCACACTCCAATGCTAATGCATTCTCCTTGGTCTCATATTGGCTTGCTTTTATTCAGTCCAATATGATATTGGTTAAATATCTTATCTAAAAACGATTTGTTAACGACAAGTCTAACCCAAATTACAAAATTACCATGCAGAAATATGAAAAGAACAGAAGAAGCGAGTGTGAGAAAAGTGCTAATTAATATAGGGTAGCAATAACTGCTGCCTTATGAGAATCCAATTTCTTAGATTTGAATCTAAAGTCGAGAAAGCAGACTTTCGCAACATAGTCGAGCAGATACAATCATCGAAAGTATTTTGACTAAGATCTCAACTCCTAGGCATGCCTAGGCCTGGGCAAAAAAACCGAATCCGAAAAACCGAACCGAACCCGAACCGAAATTCGTAAAATACCCGAACGGATCCTAAATTTCAATATCCGAAAACCCGAACCCGAACCCGATCTGAACCGGGAACCGAATGGGTACCCGAAATAACCGAAATACAATTATATACCTAAAATATTATTAATATTTAGATTTGATATAACTTATTTATCCTAAATTATAATTATAAATCCAAATATATGAATTACTTTTAGATAAAAATAACTAAAATATCAAAAATAAATAGAATATATGAAATTTTTATATTTGTCAAATTTAATTGATTTATATTTAAATTTAACTAATTTTTATTTTCTTCTTATAAATGTTCGGGTACCCGATCCGAACCCGAATAGAACCGAACCCGAACCCGAACCGAAATTCTAAAATACACGAATGGGTCCTAAATCTTCAAACCCGAAAACCTGAAACCCGAATGGACCCGATCCGAACCCGAATGGGTACCCGAATGCCCAGGCCTAGGCATGCCATTTTAAAAACGAAATTTAACTGTGATCTGATTAACAGTTGCCACAACTAAGGATAATGACAGCAACGAAGGGAGATTACAGAGAAGCTCAAAAAGGGAGTAAATAAATAAATTGTCAGTTCCTGTAGGTCTAGTGTCCCTAGTTCTTATTGTGCAAGTGTATAGAAAGGTAAGGAACTAAGAAACATGAAATAAACAACAGTGGGCTACAAACTCGTCTGAAAAAGGAAACATACCCCCAAAATAATTAATTCTAGTGCCTTAAGGAAACCAAAAACCTTTCCATCACAATCGAAAAAAGCCCCCAACTTCCTGGTTCAAGCATTTTGCCGATCTATACATTTGACACAATAAGCACTTTCAATCATCTTATTACACGAGGGAAAAAACCACAACATATTGCAATATACTTTCAGCATGTGTGATTAAGCAAAACACATTAAGTAGGCATGGCAATCGGAACTGACAGATTCCAAAAAAGACAGAAAAGTATGAAACATACAATGGATTCTAAAACATTCCTCAACTTTCAGGATATGTGGTTTAAAGAATACTTACAGTTAAACGAAGCTGTATCCTCTATTGTGAAAGAAAATTCACTTAGATCCCGGACCGAAGAAGCCACTTTTGCAAACTTACCACACCAGCTCTCCCATAAGTCCATGTCTTTCCCGCTCCACCACATAACATCAGTAATCAAAACACACACCCAGACAACAACCCTCCTCCCTCCCCATTTCACACGTCTTCCTTCACAAACAGAATCATCCATCCATTAGAACCCACATAAAAAAAAAAAACCTGTAAGAGGGCAGTAAATTGTCATCAGACAACAAGAAGAATATAACATTAATGTACTGAGAAACAATCAGAACAACCCACACTACATAATGTACTCAAACTATTCCAAGATACAAAATTTAATATACAGGAAGCTGCACACTCTTCAGCTGGGACATAGTAGAGCAACCAAATGAATGTGACGCATTGTCTAGATATAAATCTTCTGATAATTACAACACCTCGCGTTTCGCTGGCTAACATTACTGCTGAGAGATAGTCTCCTTTTAGATGCCAGTCAACATATGATATGTTCTGGGAATATATATATATAGATAAACCAAACAAATTAAAGCCTTTTCCCTGTAATTATCCGACATCGTCAACAATGAATTTTAGCAGACATTTACCTTAAAATGTCTTATCTTGATCCCTTCATTTGTCTCATCTGGAAGCCAGCTTACAATTGATGCAACTACAAAAAAATCTGCACGAAATAGAAAGAAACAGAGAATTAATCATTCAGATTCTGTCATGTAAACTTGTTAGAAAATGTCGGGGGCTATTCTGAGTAACTGACCAGCTGTGTCTGGTTGTGGAAGGTTTCCTTAGCGAAGCAGCTCTTCAATCCTTTGCTGTTCCTCAGCAGAGTCAAGTTCAGTGTTCAGGATAATCAAATCTCGTCCCCTGCAAATGTGAGATTTGATGGTTTCTGAATAGGTACTTATAATAGATTACAAAACAAACTCCCAAGATCCTAATTCACATGGCGACGGCTAAAATTGGAAAGTCAGGAAGAGGATTCCAAGCAACTCATTTAACAGCTTTACAAACTGCGAGACTTTAACACATCTACCAGTTTCCACTTCCCATATACGAACAGATCCATCACATGAAGTGATGAACCAATGAAGAAAAAAAAAAAAAAAAAATTGCTAAAATATGTAAAAAAATGGAACCCTTATACCTTTATAACTTTTTGGACGTGGTTTGTCCCTTACACTTTACTTATTTTTTAGTCCAATTATAATCTTAATAAATAAATTGTTAATTGAAAACCAAATTATTTCTTCCCTTTTATTTATTTATCTCTTCTCTTTATCAATTAAAAAAAATAAAATAATTCCCTAATATCTTTCTTTATTTATTATTAAAATAAAAAATTATATTATTTATTTTTCACAACACACCTTTAATTTTTCAAAATCTCATTATATCCCTCTTTATATAAATTTTAAAAAGAATCAAATTAAGAAATTAATAATTTATATATAAAATAATATTTTTCTAATAAAAATCTCTTGTTAAAAAGAGAGAAAATATTTGTTGGATATTAAAATAATAAATATAGTATTTAATTTTATAATTTTTTTACTTAAGAAAAATAATTATGAAATAAATAATAAATAAAATTAAAGTCATTTATTTTTGTTATAATTTTAGATTTTTAAGTTGCAAAAGCAATTAATTAAAATTATTTGAAAAGATACAATGAATATTTTGTTACCTATTTTCTTGATTTTCTCAGATTATCTTCGAATATGTATTCTACCAGCGGTAGAACATAGAAATAATGGTGGAAGTTATATTCTACGGATAGTAGAACAAAGTGGTAACAGTAGAATATAAATTTCACACTATGTAGAATACATAAGAATGGTAGAAAACGTATTCTACCAAATCTGACTGAACCGTAGAACGTAATGTAAACAGTAGAATTCATATTCTACGATTGGCAGACTATAGAAAAAACAGTAGAAACTATGTTCTACGATCAGTAGAAGATATAGCAAGTAGTAGAAAATATATTCTACCAATCCGTAGATGGTAGAATATGAATTCTACGGTTAGTAGAATAGAAAATTATTTTTCATTTTAAAAATCAATTTTCAAAACAAAAATGTTAATATATTCTCATAAGTGTATATTCTAATGTTTTGATTTTTTTTATATTTTCTGGATTGTAAAAATATTTATTTTGAATTTATTAGATTTATTTAAAAGGCAATGTAGTCAAGTTTTAATAAAAATAAAGAAAGGTGTATGTGGACAAATGCTCCATTTTTTTAACCTGTTTTTCTAAATCCCCTGTTGGGGTCGAAATCCCCTCCTCGAAGATTGACGGAACGAGAAGTCAAGATCGAGATCAAATGGAACTTATCCCGAACATGGAACAGACGAGCTAAGGCAAACTGCCCACGATCCATCCAAGACATGAACCGGCGGCTGGGATAAGGCCAGCCGCCGGGTCTTCTTTCACCCACGGCCGGGTCTTCCTTCACCCACGGCCGGCGGCTGGGATGAGGCCAGCCGCCGGGTCTTCTTGATCCACCAACCGGCGGCTGGGATAAGGCCAGCCGCCGGGTCCTCTTGATCCATCAACCGGCGGCTGGGATAAGGCCAGCCGCCGGGTCTTCATGATATACCAACCGGCGGCTGGGATAAGGCCAGCCGCCGGGTCTTCATCTTATACTCACGATCATTTCTCAGTCAAGTCTCATTATCCGAACATCGTCCAGTCGACCGACCGTCAAACATAACTCTAAGCCCGAACCGACTCAAAGACTATCCGTTTGCATGTCCTGATTCCAAAAACGTCCATAAACATTCCCCGAAAGACCGTGACGAACGTTCAGCCGTCCATGGACCAGTCGCCGAGCACACGAGCCAAAGGAACCGGCGGCTGGCCATCAATACCGAAACCGGCGGCTGGAAGTTCAAACAAAAACGGGCGGTTCAAATCTCAGAAGTCGTAAAACGCTCGGAACACTGTTCACGCGGGAAAAACCGTTGAAAAACATTATTCATCCCGAGACAAAGTTAACCGTAAAATCGAATTGAGCCTAAACCGAGATTCGGATTACTATTCATCGGTTCACTATTCATCGGCGGGCCGGATTTGGGTCAGAATGCGCGGATGGATCACAGAAGACTCTCGGGCCGGATATCGGCCCCAAAAAGCTTAGGTCGGCCGCTGGGAAGGAAAGACAAGGTCCCACATCGGAAATCTGAAGTCTTAGCCTCCTAGGATTGTCAGTATATATATGTACGCTCATGTAAGGGTTAGGGCTATCCCAAATCCGAGTATTAAGAGCTTTAGCAATATAAGACTTTTCAGCTTTTGCTAATTATTCTTGTACTTTCGGAAAAATATCAATAAAATCTCTCTTTTTGCATTTTCGGTCCTTTAGTTCTCTAAAATAGAATTTTCGAGCCCCCATAAAATATAAGTTTTGACAGTGTGAGTTTCGGCTCTCACAGTTTGGCGCCGTCTGTGGGGACGAGAAATATTCTTAACCCTAAGAACGAAAAGGATACGATGACCAGAAGAACCGACGATATCACCAACCAACCGGCCGCAGCCGCCACGGGAACGACCGGAACGGGAATTCCAGCCATCAGCACATCGGCGGCCGGGACCGGAGCAACTGCCGCCGGGACATCCGCCGACGGAGCGATCGGGATAACCGGGACCTCCGCCAGTGCACTCACCCGATTCGGAATGCCGATCGAGGACCCGATCATCACGGAAACGGCCGACGCCGCCCCAGAGATCGCGGCGATCACCGAGCTGAGGAACATGGTAGCCGAAATCGCAGAACAGCAAAACAGACAAGAAAGAACGGCCGCGCAGGAAAGAGCAGCTTCCCAGGAGCTGACGCGTGGCCCCCGGGCTTTCGAAGCAAGACGCCTTATCTTCACCCCGCGAGCGGATCCCCCGGGCCGTCAGAATCCCGATGAGCAGACTCCAATCGGAACAAGGAGAGAACCATCGGCACCACCTCCGCTGCACCGAAAAAGCGCCGCTAGGCGAACCGTCAAATGACCAACTTCCACGGTGACCAACGGTGAAAACCCGAGAGACACCGCAAACGGAGACGACAGGGAGGAAAGCGAAACCGACGACGAAGCTGGAGGTCTAAACGCGGATGAGGAAGAGCTCCGATGGATCGAAGAGCAGGAAAAGGCGGAACGAGAGGCCCGAGCTAACCGATCCTCTAGCCGAAGGGACGAGTTGGACGAGCTCCGTGCCCGTTTGGAACTCACCACAAGTCAGATGAAGGAGGTAAGGTCGCAAGTCCATAAAGCGACAAGTGCGGCCCCGGAAATCGACCGCGTCTTAGAGGAAACACAAAAGATCCCGTTCACTTCAAGGATCACAAGCGTTAGACTTTCTGACCCGGGAAAAATACGAATCCCTTTTTACGACGGGACGACCGACCCAAAGGCCCACATGACAGCCTTCCACATCGCTATGGGACGGGCTAGATTCAAACCCGAAGAAAGAGACGCTGGATTCTGCCTCCTCTTCGTGGAACATCTGAAAGGATCAGCCCTGTGATGGTTCTCGAGGCTAGAAAGAGACTCGATCGACGGTTTCGACCGATTGTCGGCAGCTTTTCTGAAGCATTACTCACTGTTCATAAGACAGTCAACATCCGACGCGGACCTCTACTCACTGTCGCAGGAGCCCGAAGAAAGCCTTCGAGATTTCATCGAAAGATTTAAGGTGATTGTCTCGAAGATTGACGGCCTAAGCAACAGTGCCATAATCAATGCCCTGAAAAAGTCCTTGCTGAAGACCTCAAGCTTCCGAAAGGAAATTACCGTGAATCCGCCGGTAGCCATTCAAGATGCTCTCCACCGCGCTTCCAACTTCGTAATATACGAGGAAGAAATGGGGGTCCCGGCCGGAAAGCACCAATCCTCGAAATTGGTCGCCAAAGGCACGGTGCAACCTTCTAACGTTCCAAACGAGAGAAGAAGTAGGCGGATCAACCGAGACGAAGAACCCAACCCGGGCGGAGCGCATAACTACCAAATAAACACGGAGAGACCATCTGATGGGCGCAACAAAGGGCCGTGGAATACGTGGACTCGACCAGGATTCGACGAGAATGCCTTCTGTACCTTCCCCAAGACGAAAGGCCACTCAACCGAAAACTGCAGGACTTTCGGAAGAAGTCTCGCGGCAAAGCTGTTAGCCGGGGAACTCGGGAACGGAGTAACTCTCGAGAGTCTCGGAGCTATTGAAGAAGACGTTGGCACCCCGGACGGACGAGCTAACCAGGAACTTCCCGAAAGGCCCGACGAGGATACCCCCAAACGGGGAAGGAGACCGAACGGAGACGACTTCGCCGCCAATCGCAGGAGAATCCACATGATCATCGGAGGATCTCAGTACTGTCGAGACACAGTGGCCTCGATAAAGGCGTTCCTGAGAAGAGGAGAAAAGGAGTCGAACCCGCGGAGCCGATCACCGAAAACGACGACCGGATCGCCTTGACCAACCTCACGACGACCCATTAGTGGTAGAACTCGACATCAACGACCATGATGTCTCCCGGGTCTTGATCGACAACGGAAGTTCGGTGGACATCATTTTTCAGGAGACACTTCAAAGGATGAAAGTCGATCCGTCATTGATAAAGCCCAATCCGCGGTCGCTCACCGGATTCTTTGGCGAAGTCACGATGACGGACGGAACAATCCAGCTCCCGGTTCGTGCCGGTCGAATCACGAAAATCGTTTACTTCGCGGTGGCAAACCACCACGCAATCTATAACGTGATAATGGGAACTCCCTTGATCAATTCAATGCGAGCGATCCCATCAACATACCATCTCTGCCTGAAGTTCCCGACACCAAACGGAATCAAGACCGTTTGGGGAAATCAGAAGGAGGCTCGGATCTGTTTTCTGGCGGAACACAAGCTCCGGAATCCGACCATCCCACGGAGAGAGAACCCGAAGAGGAAGAATGAAGACGAAGTCCCTGAACTGGGAAAGAAAGTAAGCAGAACCGAACAGTTCGAGAAAACGGAGGTTCCGCCTACGGAAACAAACCAAGAAGAGACGAAAACTGCTGAGGAAAAGACCTCAGAAACTGTCGAAGATACAACCGACGATTCCATGACCAAGACTTAACCGTCTTCTTACCAAAAAAAAAAAAAAAAAAAGAAAACGGAATTACGGGTGACTTGATCCCTTTTCGCGAAGGGTACGTAGGCAGCTCGCTTAAAAAACGAGTTCAGTTGCCCCTCTCCTAAAAAAAGGGGGGGAGAGTGGGTCCGCATATACATACTCCCAAATTTTCGCAACCAAATCAAGGAGATGGACATTGGGACTTAGCATCTCATAACACATCCAAAATTTGAAAAAGTTTTCAAAAACACCATTCCGACAGACATCGAGACTCAGCATCTTGAAACTTGATCCGAAAAACCCGAGGAAAATGAACATTGAGACTTAGTGTCTCATAACACATCTTTAACTCAAACTTAAAATCGGATAAATATCGAGACTTAGCATTTCGTAACTTATCCACGACCACCAACCGATCAAAGATATTTCTCCCAAATACTTAAGTCCTCTCCAACAAATCCGTCTGTTTCTGGCCACAACAAGACTATCTTTTTAAACCATGGTTCTCTCAACATCCCGCAGAGGATAAGACTAGCGCGCTATACAAATTTCCGGATTAACATCCGAAGGGCGTAACCTGCATCCCGCGATCCTGCAGGAAGCGCTCGAGACGATGTTCTGATTAGTTTACTTTCACTAGCGCTTCGCATATGAAAATAGTGCGAAACATAGGACACAAAGTAAACTCTCTAAACCCAGTAAAGCGCCTGACATGGAACACTGGTCAAAGACATCTCGAGAATGCAGTATCAAACCGGCTCTGATGCAAGATCTTAAAAGCGTTCAGTTGAAAGAGGGATCTGAACAAACTTGGTCCCCTGCGACAACAAAAGACTGCATTAAACCAAGGAAATACTCGCAAGGATGACCTGGTATAAAGTTCGAGTGTCCGGGATAACACTCCAACGCAATATCAATCAGCTCCGAAACGGGCCAGCCGCCCGTCCTCCGTAGAGAGACGGGCCAGCCGCCTTTCACCCTACAAAATGGGCCAGCCGCCCGTCCTCCGTAGAGAGATGGGCCAGCCGCCCTTCATTCTACAAAACGGGCCAGCTGCCCGTCCTCTGTAGAGAGACGGGCCAGCCGCCCTTCGTTCCGCAAAATGGGCCAGCCGCCCGTCCTCCGTAGAGAGACGGGCGAGCCGCCTTTCACCCTACAAAACGGGCCAGCCGCCCGTCCTCCGCAGAGAGACGGGCCAGCCGCCCGTCCTCCGCAGAGAGACGGGCCAGCCGCCCTTCATTCTACAAAACGGGCCAGCCGCCCGTCCTCCGTAGAGAGACGGGCCAGCCGCCCTTCGTTCCGCAAAATGGGCCAGCCGTCCGGACAACAGGCAAGCCGCCCTTCACTCTACAAAATGGGCCAGCCGCCCTCTTGGAAGAGAGACATACCGGCCGCCCATCTTCTCCTTTATCAAGGCTATAAAAACAGAGCAAGCAAAGAAGTCCATAACAACCAAAGGCAAAAGCAGATGGATAATAAATCTCCATGAAAGGAGATTTAGGAGACCAAGTTCGTTTGACAAAGCAAATACAATAAGGGTCGAAAGACCCGAACATAACGGAAACAGAAAATACAAGGCCAAAGCCTAATCATACTCGACAAGAGGAGTAGGAGTTCCGTAGTCCAAAGCCTCAGCATCCGGGGACTGGCACGGAGAAACGAGAGAGCATACCAAGTAGCTGTCGAGAATGGCAGCAGCCCGATCGTAGGAGCCGGTCCAACCTCCTCCTTTGAGCCGCTCTAATGATGCCTCCAGCTCTCCTTCTTCCTCCTCGACCTTTGACTTCCCGGACTTAATGTCCCGGACTAGATCAAGGTTCGAGCTGACCTCAGTCAAGGCAGTCTCGCCATATTTCGCCTGACGCATCGGCGCAAGAGCAGCTTTAACACCCTCAATTCGGAGACGGTACTTCTCCACCAACTTCCAACGGCTTTGCTTAAGCGCCAGCTCCATCTTCCGCTCAGCCTCCGCGAGCGCCTTCTTGAGCTCCTTTTGCGATCTCTTCTCCACATTCCGAAGCTTGACTTCCAGGGCCTTGATCTTTTTGTCCTTCTTTCGGGACTCTTTCTCTGAGGCCTCTAAGGCAACCTGGGTCGCATGAGCTCGAGTGGCGACCTGAATCAAAGAAAATCAAATATCAGCAAAGACCAAACTGCGTCAAAACAAATCTAAAGGAAGAAAGAGTTACCATCATAAGGCCAGAGGATAAGTCTCCGTAAGCCATCAAACGATCGAACGGAACAGCGGAGGCCGGAGCCAACGCTCCGAAGTAGTCCACGACCTTCACGGACTCAGCTGGATCTCCTCCCGCCACCTTGCGAGCGTCAAAAAGGAGACCAGGGTCAGACGCCTCGACCGTCCGAGCCACTTTGCCCTTCCTCGGACGATCCGGGCTGTTGGAAGCTCCCTTCCCTTTATCCGCCACAACAGCGCAACCAGAGCCCTGAGGAGCGACTATATGTCCCTCAGGCAAGCCGTCACCTTGGAAATCGGACCCGGAGGGTAGAACAAAACCGGCCTCCAGGTCGAACTCAGCCGCCTCTCCAGACGGTCCAGCTTCACCATACTTTTGCTGGCGATACTTCCAAACACCCTCCATGCCGGGGTATGTCGCCATTGGATCAACAAAGTCTGGACCCTTCGGAGGAGCGCGCCCTTCTAAAATATCTTTCGCGTCCAGAAAACGGCGCCAGAGATCAGGACACTCCCAATCGATCTTCTTCTTGTCAACTTCTACAACGATATCCTCAAATCCGGAAACTTTAGGAGCAAAGGGATCACGAACTAAAAGAAGAGAAGAAAAGATGAAAAGTTATGAGAAATGAAGTTATGAAGAATGAAACAAAGGAATGAAGGCTATTTATAGAGAAAATTCACAAAAAGACGAAACGCTTACGTGGCAAACTCCACCGTGAGCGGGCTGCGCTTCACGTAGAAAAACTGATCCCGCGAAGCCTTACAGTTACTCCGAAGGCCGGTATAGAAACGCTTCACATGCTTCCGAACGTTAACTGAGCAGAAGAAATCCGATTTAGAAATTTTCCTCAACAAAAAGAAATTCCGTACAAGATCACCCTCCAACTTGATCCCGCATTCGGCACAACGGACCACGAGTCCCATCAAAATCCTCATAGCGGACGGGGCAAGTTGAGAGATTGCAACCCCATATAACTCGACAAATTCGAAGATAGCTCCTGGGATCGGGAACCAGAGGAAAGCTTTGTAAAACATCGACTCGTACATGGCGAAATATCCCTCTAACGCCTTGTTCATCCTATCTCCATCTTTTGGGAGACGGAACTTAATCTTGTCCGAAATCCGGAAGTCGTATCTGAGCTCGGCCAGTGAGTCCCGATCGCTCATAGTGGGTCCATGCTTGAATCCCTCGGATATCGATCTGTAACTCGAAGACGGTCCAGGCTTCTTAAACAGCCAAGCAAAAATATCTTCACCCCAGTAGTCTTTAGCTTCTCCGGGAGAACGACACTCGGACTTCACGTCCGGGTGCACAAAGATAGGCACCTCCGGGTGATCCGATCTGGCTTCTTCCCCAGACATGGCCGAGTCGTCAACTGTCTCTATTGAAGCGACCAGAGATCGGGACGGCCATGCACGCCATCCGCCGTTGTCCTCAACATGTTGAGGAGGAGTCCAAGCGCCACGTGCTATACTCGTCCTCGGAGAGACGCCATCATTTTCAACTCGAGAAGAACCGGACGCCCTCTCTAAGACACCTCCAGAGCCAAGCGCCCATCTTGATACCGCTGCTATGCCAGCCGCCCTCTTGGGAGCGTTCTTAGAGCCAGCCGCCCTCTTCGAACCAGATGTTCTACTCGTCGAACTCCCGACCGCCGGCTCGGGTCTGATCTCATTCCCAGCCGCCGTCTCGGGAATGCTTTCATTCCCAGCCGCCGTCTCGGGTATGTCCTCATTCCCAGCCGCCGTTTCGGGCGCCCACTGAGGAACACCTTCGGGACCGGATGCCGCTTGTGGAATGGCATTTTCTCCAGCTGCCAACAGATCTTCCACAAGTACCGCATCCTGCTCCGCGGACATAAAATCAAACTCAAATTGATTTCCATGATGGACTATGCTCTAACAAGACACTAAAGAGAAGCGGACGAACGGACGAACGGAAAAACTCATTGCCGTCCCGTTTCAGTCAATCCCGATATAAGTCTCAGCTCGAAGCTCCTTGCTCCAAACCACGAAAGCAGAGAGCTGGGGGGCTAACTGTTGGGGTCGAAATCCCCTCCTCGAAGATTGACGGAACGAGAAGTCAAGATCGAGATCAAATGGAACTTATCCCGAACATGGAACGGAAGAGCTAAGGCAAACTGCCCACGATCCATCCAAGACATGAACCGGCGGCTGGGATAAGGCCAGCTGCCGTGTCTTCCTTCATTCACGGCCGGCTGCTGGGATAAGGCCAGCCACCGGGTCTTCTTAGTTCCACGGCCGGCGGCTGGAATGAGGCCAGCCGCCGGTTCTTCCTTCATCCACGGCTGGCGGCTGGGATGAGGCCAGCCGCCGGGTCTTCTTTCACCCACGGCCGGCGGCTGGGATGAGGCCAGCCGTCGGGTCTTCCTTCACCCACGGCCGGCGGCTGGGATGAGGCCAGCCACCGGGTCTTCTTGATCCATCAACCGGCGGCTGGGATAAGGCCAGCCGCCGGGTCCTCTTGATCCATCAACCGGCGGCTGGGATAAGGCCAGCCACCGGGTCTTCATGATATACCAACTGGCGGCTGGGATAAGGCCAGCCGCCGGGTCTTCATGATATACCAACCGACGGCTGGGATAAGGCCAGCCACCGGGTCTTCATCTTATACTCATGATCATTTCTCAGTCAAGTCTCATTATCCAAACATCGTCCAGTCGACCGACCGTCAAACATAACTCTAAGCCCGAACCGACTCAAAGACTATCCGTTTGCATGTCCTGATTCCAAAAACGTCCATAAACATTCCCCGAAAGACCGTGACGAACGTTCAGCCATCCATGGACCAGTCACCGAGCACACGAGCCAAAGGAACCGGCGGCTGGCCATCAATACCGAAACTGGCGGCTGGAAGTTCAAACAAAAACGGGCGGTTCAAATCTCAGAAGTCGTAAAACGCTCGGAACACTGTTCACATGGGAAAAACCATTGAAAACATTATTCATCCCGATACAAAGTTAACCGAAAAATCGAATTGAGCCTAAACCGAGATTCGGATTACTATTCATCGGATTACTATTCATCGGTTTACTATTCACGGTTCACTATTCATCGGCGGGTCGGATTTGGGTCAGAATGCGCGGATGGATCACGGAAGACTCTCGGGCCGGATATCGGGCCCAAAAAGCTTAGGTCGGCGGCTCGGATGGAAAGACAAGGTCCCACATCGGAAATCTGAAGTCTTAGCGTCCTAGGATTGTCAGTATATATATGTACGCTCATGTAAGGGTTAGAGCTATCCCAAATCCGAATATTAAGAGCTTTAGCAATATAAGACTTTTCAGCTTTTGCTAATTATTGTTGTACTTTCGGAAAAATATCAATAAAATCTCTCTTTTTGTATTTTCGGTCCTTTATTTCTATTTTATTTAAAATTCAAGAAAAGCTCTACGCCTGATTAAAATGAAAATTAAGAACTTAACTCCTAAATTTCTGAAGGATCAATGAATTGAAATTCTCATAAATAGATACTCAGTTCGCTATGAAATGTTGTTAAAAATGGGGCCTTCATCTATAATGTCGCTCCGTACAACAAAAAATTCTTATTTGTCCTTCTCATGAAATTCAATTTCTTTTTTTATTTTTATTGAAATCGAAAACGTTTGAAAAGACGGATAAGGGTCTAATGAATCACATAATTTACTAATCAACCAAATAAAAGTCAATTTGATTTTGGCCCAAACCTAAATCTGGACGCAGCCCAAATTATACTCCAACCCTAGCGAAAAAACAACTTAGTTTTTTTTAAAATCTTTTTTCTAATTATATTATTCGTACTAGTTGACACAGTCCTACTAGTTGACCTAATCATACTAGTTAACCTAGTAATCGTACTAGTCATACTAATTGATGGGGCTGTGGATTTTGCTTATATGCATGACACAAAAGGAAAAGGATAGACAGACTTGGTTTCTGGTAAATGGAGTGCCCGTTAGATACTCCATAAGAAAGCATGCCCTCCTTTCGGGACTATACTACCACGGGTATCCAGCTAATCACCCTAGGTTGGGTACCATAAAATTTACTGATAACCACTTTTGGAAGGCAAAAAATTATAGCTGAAGAAATGCTAAAAGCACTTGAGGGGATGAGGTATAATGGCTGTCATAATCGACTAAAGATGGTTGTACGCGACAATGTTAAGAGGGAGGTCAAAGCATAAAGTACCTATAGAGCTTTTCATTATGAGGATAGTTGATTGTCTCGAGTTGTGTGAGACATTCCCGTGGGGACGGTTTACTTTCAAAGACAAGATCAAAGAGACTATACATATGGGTAAGCATTTCAAAGGATCGGTGTCAGAGAAAGTGAGTGGGACATCTCCTGGGTTCATCAACTATTTGGAAATAAGTCGTATTTCAGATTCAAATTGATATTATAAGTAGTAAAACTAGTCTAACTGGTATAATTATATGTGTATATTTTGGCGTTTGAACGTATCCTGTCACTGAAGAAAGAATTTTGAGAGAGAGTACGAAATGCAGAAGATGATTGTCCAAGAATGTCCAAATGGCAGTTCATGCAGACTGGCACAAGTGGATATTCGATGGATACAGAGAAGGCGGCAGCGAAGATAATAGTTGCAGAGGTGTTGGAGGCTGCCGCAGCAGCGGAGGCTGAGGTAGTGGAGATTGTGTTAGTGGCTGTGGAGAAGGCTCTAGCTGAGGACGCAGAGAAAGTGGTTTGTTTTTCTTTAATGAGCGAAACCTATGGAGATTTATTTTTGATATAATGAGTTTAATAGATTTTGATAATCGTGTGGCAGGCATAACTCCTACGAAGATGAAAATCAACAAACCCCGTAGTCTTCAAGCCCAAGCAGCAAATATATTAATTAAGAAGCTAAAGAGGAGTAAGACTCCTAGGCCTAAAAAGAAAATAAGTCGTTCAGGTTTGGTGAATGATCATTTTGTTAGTATGTAAGAATGATTTGAACTTAGTCCTTTGAACTTATGTTTTGTGTTTTGTTAGAACTTGTCTTTGGGATGTCTTTGTGTTTTTCAGGATTTTAACATATATATTTTATGAAGTCTTTTTTCAGTGTTGAATTAATAGGTACAAGTAGCACAACTAGACCAAATACCACAACTAGACTAACTAGTCATCAGTTTAAGTTAATAACGTGTGGCAGGATGTTGGAAATGAAGTTAAAAACGGATTAAATAAGAAAATGAATAAAACGTGTGCACGAAGAAAAGAGAAAATGAATAAAGAATGCCCACTTACGCTCTGTCAGAAGAGAAAATGAAAAAGAAATGACCACTTGTGCCGCCAAAACTAAAAAATTGACGCCTTTTTTATAACAGAGTCGTACCAATTTTCTAGTCGTACCCATTGTTCAAGAAGTTGGACTTTGATGCTAAAATTTTGTAATAAGTCGTACCATACCCTAAAACAACATTTTGTAGTTGTACTTATGAAATTGAGTATATTAACTACAATTAACATATTCTAATGCTATAACTTGTATGAAAATACAAATTTTCATGCATGGTTTTCATGTTTGTGTGGTTAAGCTTTTCAAAGTAACCTTAAAAGTATAAGGTAGATTGTGTAGACGTCACATTTTCATGGATCAAACTTTTTTTATGGTCAAATTTATTTAACTATGAAATGTTCCAATATGTTTGTGCATGTTCTATGGCCTATTCTATATAGAAATATGTTTACAAATTGTGTTATTCACATTTTTATAGAAAGCATAGTCGTACTAGTTTTCCCAGTTGGATTTCAGTAAAACTAAAATGTAGTTGTACTATTTGTAGTTTAAGAAAATAAAGATTCTATACATAACATGTTAAACTAACAGATAACCTATTTTACTTTCATAAATGTAAAAACAAAATATGCATAAAGTATTATCGAAGACCCTAATCGCTATATTTAAAAAAAACTGGATTGGTTCGGTTACTCTGCCCAACCCTAGATCAGTATATTATATAATAAAACTATAACTATACAATTAATAGAAATTATATAGTATTATCATCTATTTCAAAATAAGATTATTAACGTATCTTAAATTATGAATTCCACAAATATATTTTATATGGTGTGCACCATATCATATATGGTGCGCACCATATATTTTGTTTTTTTTTTGTTTGAGCTGTACGAGATGAAATTCTCATATACAGTTCTTGGAGGGGGAGGAACCTTCGTACAAAGTTAAAAAACTAAAAATATCATATGATCTTATAACATATTAAAACTAGATATTACATTTATATAAAAATAAAACTGTTATAACACCTTAAAACTCTAAATTTAGAAATATATATTATTAAAAAGAATTATGTATATATAAAATCTCGTTCTTAAGACGGGCCCGAAATCTAGTTTCTTCCTTAAAAGAACAAAATAATCATAAGGTAATCTTATCATAGTTATACCAGTTTTCCTAGTCGTACTAGTTCACTTAATAATACCAGTTATGCTAATTACATCTAGTAGTACCCAGAAAATTTAGATCTTCATATGAATCTTCACGATTTATTACGATTCAAAGCTCAATTAACCAAGATATCTCATTTACTTAACAAAATCTGTTTCAAATAGCTTTACCCAACAAGCTCAGTGACTCCAATGAGCAAAAAAACAATCACATTTTTATTTACTATGAAATTCCCTAATTGAGAAGTAACTATGATTAATTGCTTTACCTATGACATAAACTTTATAAGTCAATCATGAAATTGAAAGTTGACAAAAAAAAATCATGAAATTGAAAAATAGCATAAATACATCAATAACTAACTTTCAATTTCAAGCTTCTGCTTTCGTCAATGGTGAAAACGTGAGAAGAAGAAGACCTGAGATGAGCAATGTAACACGTGTTTTTTTTTTAATTGGGTGAATTAAAGTTTGGTTGGTAAGGTTGGTTTACTGAATTAAATTTTGGAGTTTGGTTTGATTTTAATTTCCTCCAAAACCCATTCCACCGAGACTTATTTTCTGATTTTTTTTTGTTTTTTATTTTATTTAAATGAGGGGTAAAAATGACATGTCCAATTAGAGAAGGACAATTAGATTTATAGAGGGCAATTAGAGTTAGAGAGTGGTACGGAGGGACATCTGAGATTTAAGTCCTTAAAAATGTCAATGAGAAATCAATCAATGGTGAATCTATGAAAAAAAATGGAAGGAGAAAGGAAGACGAATCTGGGACTCATCCCCAAATTCCTCTTTGAATGCAGCTCTAATGGCTTCCGCAGAAGCTCTGTGGTCACCACCCGTATCACTCTTAAAAATGAACATTTTCTTCGGCCAATCAGCTTCGACGCCATTTGAACGGCAATCCCTCCTCACCCGAAATCCCAGCAGCATCATTTTCCCTCACACCGTTCTCGTCGCTCGAAACCCCAACTCTCAGACGGAGGCGAAGATGGATAGTAACCACCTTGTCGCAGTTAAACCTAATAAATCTGTTGAATTTGTTTAAAAAACCAATTTGACAAAGCCAGATTTTGATCGCGCCTCCAAATGGCTGGATTTTGATCTGTTGTACCCAAGCCCAGAAGATATTATGGAAGCCGTTGTTTTTTTCTTATCTATATTATTAGTTCGATTTTAGTCTCATGGGAATGACACGGAGAGGAGTTTATAGTAGAAACAATTTTTTTCCAAGCTCTTTTCGAATGCGTTTTTGACCTCCTGCTTGTTGTAGGGTAAACTTCAAATTGAAGA